>JAXIVD010002985.1:0-51196 GCA_036785275.1 Cancer borealis
AGACGTATTTCCATTTCTATAGTCTCATTCTTTAATACCTTTTTGGTGTGTCCATTCAGACCAACGCACTGTACCAGAACCTCATGATCCCAATGCCCGACGGCAACGAGAGCCTTAACCTGCCCATGTGGGCCACCACCAAGGGCCACACCAAAGTTACAGAGGCCATCACCACGAGAGAGGCCTCTATAGTGGCAGAGACAAAAGCAGACGTTACTCAAGAAAAGGACGCCGATTCACCCAGACAAGAGGGCGATGGAGCTGAAGAAATTGCAAAGGCAAGTGAAAATGATGCAAATCCACCTGCTGATAAAACTAAAGCTGAGGCCGATGAGGCACCACAGAATGAAACAACTGAAGGCGAGGCAGCGGATCAACCAAACAGCTCACCGGCAGAGGAAGCACTGCCAGACCACCCATCCACAGACAACCCATCCGCAGAGGAACCACCAGCAAAAGACTCCCCTGCGGAAAACCCACCTGCGGAAAACCCACCTGCGGAAAACCCACCTGCGGAAAACTCACCTGCGGAAAACCCACCTGCGGAAAACCCACCTGCGGAAAACCCACCTGTGGAAAACCCACCTGCGGAAAACCCACCTGCGGAAAACCCACCTGCGGAAAACCCACCTGCGGAAAACTCACCTGCGGAAAACCCACCTGCGGAAAACTCACCTGCGGAAAACCCACCTGCGGAAAACCCACCTGCGGAAAACCCACCTGCGGAAAACCCAGCTCTGGGAGACACACCTGGAGAAGACCCACCTGCAGAAAATTCACCTGCAGAAGACCCACCTGCAGAAAATCCACCAGTAAAAGAGGGAGACCCACCAGCATCGGACGGTGCGGCAGAAGAGAATGTGGATAAAGGCACAGGCGAGGGATAAAGAGAAACTGTAACATGAAAATGGTTATCTGCAAAATAGGACAACAATGCTGATTTTGGGTTAAAGAACCCTCAGGTGCTGAATTGTGTCCAATCAGAGGGCCCATTGTTTTCATTGGAGAATATAAATAGATAAAAAAATGCATATTAAGATGTTCATCACAGATTCATAGTGGCTTTATTATTGATTACGAGAGGTTTACTGGCTACTGACAATAGATTATACTTTTACCTAGCTGTTCAGCCTCGTCTCCGTGTGTGAGAAAGATTTGTAATAAAAACAAGATCACATTGCGTCCCCTCAATACGGTAGGTTGTTTCTTGCTCTGTGTAATCATGAGACAGTGAGTGGCTGTACCGGCGATAATAATGAAGTGGTGTTCGTGAGCCATTGGTGTTGGATACTTCCTATGAAATTGCCTTGCTGTGGATGGCGACACTGCCCTCACGGGCCAATTCTTATTCGAGCACTAAAATTTTAAGTCTCTGGGACACCATTCACCTCAGAGGCTTGTATTTAATGTCTATTCATACCCACTTAAGTTGTCCCCATGTGTATGTACTGTTTTTAGCAGCCCAATGATTATCCTGTCCGTTGACACGTTGAGAGGATGGGACAGGGTCGGACGTCCAAGCGGCCGTAGCATCTCCATCAAGACGGTCTTTTCCTTCCCAACAACTAGATGTTTGGCTATATGGATGCTCAACATTCTTAGGACAGCCGTCGTAACTGATTCTAGGACCAAAGTACGTATGGAAATAGTTCGTATGCATAAAGTTCGTACGCAATTGTTCGTAAGCAAATGTTCGTAAGGGATAAAGTTCGTTTGAAAAAAGTACGTACCAAAAAGTTCGTACGCTTAAGTTTGTATGCAGATATTCGTATGGTACGTATGTATATATATAAAATATTCATAACGACCTAACCGATCCTAACGCGTACGAACATTTTTCTAACGAACATTGACACGACGAACATTTAAACCTTACGATATTTTTTCCATTACGATTTTTTTCATTATGAACTTTTGACATGACGAACTTTATACCCTACGTACTTTATCCTGACGTACTTTAGGCAAACTAACTTTATCTTACGAATTATTGCCATACGAACTTTTTCTATACGAACTTTTGTCCGGAACCCGTCGTAACTGCCTCCTCTGTACGCGCCCTTGTAGCAGCCTTGTCTGTTGTAGCGTACTGTTGACGCTAGTCGGTGTATACTATTTTTAATAAAGTTATCAATGAATTGAGTGTCTCGTATCTTCTCTAATACGTGAAAATACGTCTGCTGTAGCTATACTAAGGAGAGGCCAACGTGAAATGCTTGACTGTCCGTCACACATATATGAAACCAACAACAGTGGAGACAAATAGGAGGAGGAGAAAGACGAAGTAAATCATCAATGAGAAGAATGTGTACATTCCTTTATGTTATGTTTCGCAATGCTATATACCATTTCGTCTGTTCTGGTTTGTATGATAAATATCTATATACTTGAAAGTGATTGGCTTTGATGAAAATGTATTGTTGCTATCGACCCCAGAAATTATAGTAATTGCTTCATCATTAGCCACGTTCAAGACGAGGTATGATAGGCACTTGGGATTGGGACAGATGGCTGACAGGTCATACAGAGGTGGGGATCACTATAAGAAGATCTCTTCTTATTTCCCCCCTATCCTTTCATAGGTAAGCGATCATATGACATAATCTGAATACGGACAGTGTCAGTAAATACTTGTCTTTCTATCCCTGAGTTTTGCTTGAGGTTCAAGCAAAAATTTTTAGACATGACTTAAATCACAAACGAGATTTGGACTAATGGAAATCTCGATCGAGTCCACAGAATTTTTTTTTATTATTATTAAGATATATCTACAAGAATACCTTGGTATGTAGTGATTAGGTTCACTCCACTACAATGGGAGGCAATCGTCATCCTTTTCTAAGTTAACACCTACTGTTCCATACATTACCATCAACATTTTTATAGCGTTTCATGGCTTTTATTTACAATAGAAGCAAATCGATTTTCAGTTTTGAGGATAATGTGGCTTCCTTACGAATGTAACGCCATACTATGGTTTTACTGTTATATATTTATTCTTCTAACACATTTCCATCTCATGAAACTGTAAATTGAAAAGTAGATTGCCGCACGAAATAGACTTATAGATTGGTGTAACAATACTACACCCTATTAAGAGGTTTACATGAGTTTCCCATTCACAAGCCGTATGCTTTGTTCAGAGAAGATTTTGTTAAACTAGTATTTTCACAATAAAACCATAATTACTTTACAAAATATGGAAGATGTTTATATAAGTATAATTCTAGGACGCTTAGTATAATATTGTAGTGCACGAACTATACGTGTGAAATTTTTGAGAAACGCCGAAAGAGAACAGAGACGAACTCGGCATCAAGTTGTAAACACGAAAACTCACGGATTCACGTCACGCCTCCACTGGTGAGCAAGAGTTGAGAGCTTACTTTATAGCAGTTATTTAGCTTTTTATGGAGCAAATCTACGAATCAACTCGGCTTGTTTGAGTCTCCCCTTAAAACTCGGAATGCAGGTTTGGTACATAGATAAGACCAATTATCACTTGCTATCATCTCGAGCGACCAACATATCAAGAATGGGTAACTGTAATGTTAATAATAGGTAAGTACATTCTGGCGTCACATGCAGATCAATTGAACGTTAGCTGTGAAACTATATAATAAGATTGGATGAATTTATACAACTTCACAATGCTGAGCCTGGATCTAAATAACAGTATAGATTTTGGATAAATTTTTACAACTTCACAATAATGCACCTGGTTCTAAATGACACGCATTTTGAATTATTTTGACTTTCATTTTCCTCGCAAATCCATATATTCTAGAATAGCGTCATTGGTAAAGATTCGTTTCCATAACTAATCCATATCTCCTTACCTTTATATTGCACTGCAAATTTACCCTCAGAAACTTGTTCAGATAACTTCAAACGGTTATGCCGCTAAAATACAGAAAATAATACGAAATTTTTTCAAGTTACGTTAGGTTTGGTTAGGTATAGTTAGGTTTGTTACGTTTAGTTAGGTTTAGTTAAGTTAAGTGTTAATTTAGGTTAGGTTATGATATGTTAATTTTGAAGCTATCAAATGTTTTCTATGACTAAAAGTATGGGGAGGGTTGTACGAGGTGCAGACGCCATTTTCTTTCGTAACCACAAGCCATTCTGGTGAAGATAAAAATTTACCGAAAAAAAATAGTTTTGTTAACATAACCTTCCCATAGCTGCAGTTAAATAAGCCTAACCAAAACTAACCCAACAAACCTAACGTAATCTAAAAAAGATAAAACCGTATTTTTTTTCTGTAATTCAGAGGCATAACTGTTTTAGGTGATCAGAACAAGTTTCTGAGGTTGAATTTGCAGTGCATTATAGATTTGTCTAATACCATAAACTTACCACTATTTTTTTCCTGTAAGTTTCAATGTGATTTTAATTAATCTGCTAATACCTCCTGTCGTAAATTATTAGATTTCATTATAATTTTTTTTACTTCCACACAAACCACAAATTTAAGTTCTATTTCCTTATGAATGAGTTCTATATAAGGAATTGAGAATATTTTCTGTTGCGTACTAATTGTGAAATTTGCCATATCATCACCATGTCAAACTAACCTACCATGAGCGCTGAGAACCAGAGACTGTGAACCCCCTGCTTCAAAGGAAAACATTGGAATATGTTCTCAGAAGCAATGCAGTCAAACAAACATTAAGGATGTTGGGTCATATAACCTAATTGTTGACCTTGTTGGTGGAGATGGTGGTCAGGTTTGTGCTTAAAAGATTTGTTTTGCATTGCACAATGAAAGGTGGAAGTTTATTCCACTCTAGTGATGTCATTGGTAAAGTAGAATTTTTGGAGCTAGTCACATCATTAGTATCAGTATCATTAGTGTAAATGGTATCACCTGCTGAAGTAGTATTAACTACTAAACCAAAATATTTATTCAGCATTCTCACCATGCTTGATAATTTGTCACATTTACAATGCTATCCCTTAATGGCACAATCTCACTTTTAATATGCTTCTTGTTTTAATGTACATGTATCTACAGTAGTTATCTTAAACACATTTTGGCATTGTATTTACTTTCAGCTGCAATATCTTCTTCATATTGCCATTTTGATCTCATTGTCAGTTTATAACTCATTGCCTGGACTCATATAAAATAATATTTTCAGATGAATTTTACACTTTCCTACGTATATATAACCTGGATTGATTACCTTGTTCCGTCGAAGTCATGTGGGGTAGCTAAATTCACTTAAGTTAACCTTATAAAACTACAACCTATGGAGTCAAACTTATGACCTACCATCTTTTGAAACTATGGTGTACACTTTGTTTTCAGTCAAGTAGAAAATTGATAATATATCTCACTTTTTTGTTGTTCTAGTGTATAGCATGCATGTTTCCATCAGAGTACCTCATGATATGGCAGTAGCAACTAGGCAGATGGGAGACAGTGAAGACGGCATCCTCCAGGGACTTCTGGTGTATTTTTCAAAATTCAATTATGATAAAGCCAAGGAACAAGCTGTAAGTTAACAATAAATATTTCCACAGATTTTTATATTTTAGGGGTGACATTATTATTGTAGTATATGATCTGCTTTAAAATTGAATGTAGATATGCAGTATAGTCCTTACTTATTAGTTTTTAATTATGAATGTTTCACTTCAAACCTTGCAGGAAAAGGAGCGTGACTTAAGTCGGTTTAGTGGGTCAGCAGTGTGGCTCTCAATACTCTCATGTGTGGCTCAGTTAGCGTCTGTTGAAAAGCTCTACATGAATCTATCATTCCTTACAGCTAAGGGGTTTTTGAGGAAAGAGGTTTGTACTTGCAAAATTGATACCAGTAGCTATGAAGTATTAAAAAGCAGTACTTTACACATTCATTTGTACATGTTTATGCTTTAGTGTACATAAACGGAGGATATATGTTGATATTGCGATTTCAGAGCTCTGTTCGTGCAAGTTATGAATCTCTAAATCTTGAGCTGAGTGATCTTGGTTTGGAGAGAAGGAGATATATGGGCACCAATGGCAATCCTCCTGCATCAGGCAGTGGAGGTTTGGGAAGCCCAGGGTGTGATGGCATCCTGCGACACCTGTGTTCCCACATGGTGCTGTTCATCAAGGCGAGGTTGCAGATGATTGCATTGTATCCTTTTACCTGATATTCATGAAGTTTAGTTGTCATGGTTTTTGCTGGGTTTCATTGTATGATCTTACAGTAATGTTTGGTGAATAAATAATTGAAATTAAAAGATGAAAATCAGAGTTGGGAAAACAGGTACAAAATTCATTGAAAGTTAATTGGGAAATAAAAGTTGAGAAAGTTGGTATATAATTTTGTCATTAGTAGATTGATACATGGTAAGAGAGCGTGACACTTTTGGCAGAAAGCAAAACATAAACTGGAAAAGGTGATAGATAAAACAAGGCAGAGTATTTTATTTGTGACACTATTTTTAGCAGAAAACAAACACATACTACTTAGGATGACATTTTCAGCAGAAGCTGGAGATGGTAGATTATTTTCGGTGTCTGAAGGTGTAGGAAAATCTTGGTATTTGTGTACATCTATCCAGTGCTTCTGCTGTCCAAAATTTGTTTTTGTAGCTCCTCTGAGTAATATATTGAATTTTTGTATGCCTTATTTGTGATGTTTTTGCTGAGTGATGTGATGATAATGTGACCGTCATATATGACATATTTCTTGTTTTTGCTGTAATTGCTCGGTGTTTCCTGTGTCTGATGTGTAAAAATTCACATGATATCAGTGAGTCATTCTGTTATGTGTTGCTCATTGTTCTAGTCTCTAAAAGGGGTGAAATCCAAGGCCATTCATTTCCATTAACTGTCCTCTAGTATTACTATTTTCATGGTTGGTGCTCTTCTGAACTTGATAACAGCATACTATCCTCTTCCATACAGCACACTGCATGAAGTCTTACACGCACTCTAATTTCTATCAGCTACATGTGCCAAACCGGAGTGAATAATATCTTCATTATTTCATCCCTTTCAGTAGTAAATTCTGAAACACATTACCTCATTCTGTTCTTCCATCTTACAACTTTAACTCCAAAAGAGGAGTGCAGTCCAGCGGGTTAACCACTGGACCACTGAGGGAATACTAGTGTCATCAAATTCAAAATCAGTGCTACATTGCCACTCACTCTGTGTGTTGTGATATGAATTAGTGATTATGACTTCACAAAAATTTTTGCATAGATCGTGGCGAAAGACAACGCAACTTCCAATGCACACTGTATGAAGTAACTTCTGAAACCAAATTGACTGTAGCTCTTATTGAAGTCAACCTCATGTTTACTTTTGGAAGAACAGCAGTATGTGGGCATTGAAATACCTTTTTATACAACAAAAGCTACGTTGTTCTATATGTTCCTAGTTCTAAATGCACATTTGTATTATTGTCCTTTTATAAGACAACAGCTTTATTCTATTGGATTCTTAGATGTTTGGAACATACATAATTATTTATTATAATTATTTTACAGGCTGGACTTGTTTCATTGTATAAGACAGAGTATATATATTGAATGCACATTCCTTTTTTTTTTTTTATCTGTTGAGCAATTACTTGATATTTGCATGAAAGCTCAATTGCCAACAAATTTAGAGTATCTGGAGGCATCCTTAACATGAAAAACCTCAGTTATGAAAAGTTGCTAGAAGTATCTATGTGTCGTCTGATGAACTTTGAGGAACTCTTATCACAAGTGACAGAAATAGGTGTAAAAAACAGCAGAAACTTTCATCACCCAATTCTTACTCCCATCAAAACAAACTTCACGTAAGTCATCATCATCATTATGTTGAATTCCAAATTACATGTTTACATAGTTGATAAGCTATAAAGTAATAGAGTATTTTTTATATACATATGTCACAGATTAGCACCATAGTGCATTGTGGAATTGATGAGACACTAAATGCTAGATAGAATAGATTTCTCTTCACAGTGCCATCAACAACTTGTAGTCATGGATCAGTGGCTTCTGCTTTCAGTACTGATTATCTCTCTTGCTCTTTTGCTCTCTCCTTTTTCCTTAATGTTTCTCGCAGATTGGTCTTCAATACGTATGTCCAAACACAACCTAACATTTTTTTTCATGATGAATTTTCATCTATATTTCAGATATGAGTGTGATATATTGATTCATTTATTGAGAAGTCAATTGGAGATGCAGCATTGGCGTTTTTTGCCATCTCTGATTCACCTTCATGATGCTCACTCCAAACTGAACAGCTGGCACAGTGCCATCCAACCTAAAGAGGTATTTGTACACTATGCTATAGGCAATAGAAATTGCATGTTTTTAAGTTGAGCCAATCATTGTACATACCTTAATTTTGCAGCATTTTATATATTTTCTGATTTTTTTTAACCTGAAATGGACTAATAATGTATTAAAAATCATGTTAGTACCAACGAGAGGTCCCACCTCAACCATTTTCTGGGCAAAACAGATTCTCAAAGTTTTGTGGTTTTCATTTGAAATTTGCTTAAACCTGTTGCACAAAGTGACACATAATACAAACTACGCTACACTATGTACATATTTTTACAGTAACTTTCACATCCTCTGTTAATACTGAAGGAGTTTCTGTTAGTCCTTAAAGCACAATAGTCCACACAAAGCTTCACTCTTGAGTAACAGAGTGAGGTTGATGCCTGTATATCCATATATAATTTATTATAGTATCTTTCTTTAATTAATTGCTTTATCATAAAACTGAGATGCCCATTGTCACCAAATACAAAAGTTGATCGCCAAAATTAAAGCAGTATAGCAATCAATTGTGTCGTCAAATATGAAATTTGCCAAGCCAAAACACACCAAATATGTGGTATAAATGTATTCGTATTATCAATCCAATGCATTCCAAAACTTATTTTTCTTTCAGGCAAAAAAATATGGTTTTGGCTCAAACTTCCTCAAGTCTTCTCCACTTCCTGCATTGTATCAGTGGCTATGGCAAGCTAAAGCTGCCTTTGTTTCAAAGTTTTCCCTATACTTCCATGAAACTTTGGCTACACAAAGCTCTCCAGCAGAGATGAAGGCTTTAATCTCCAGACAGGGACAAGCCTGCGACTATGTTTACAAGTAGGTGCTGTTTTTTCTGTCTAATTATTTACCTATATTCTTAATGATTTATGTTATGTGCCTATATATATATATATATATATATATATATATATATATATATAAATATATATATAAGAAACTCTCCAAGAGCTACTAAAAGGTAAAAATAAAAGTTGTCTAGTCACTGTTGAGTCTTAAAAAGTACATAGTGCAGTTCCAAAAGGGGAAGTTGGTTTATTGCTAGTGGTGTCTTGATATTCCTCTCTTGAAAAAAAGGTGGAAAAACTGAAAAATCCAGGTGTTGGAAAAATTACCACTGAAAGGGATGAAAGTGCGAAGATGCTGATTAACATTTCTATTAGTAAGGTGGACAGAATAGAAAGTAAAGTCTTATGCATTAAAGATGAATTAGTGCTTTAAATTTTATTAATGATAAAACTGAGTCTACAGTACTAGTCAAAAGTATTGGACCCTCCCAGGCTGTGGGTCCTTACTTATGGCAAAAAAGCATGATCCTCTTGAGAGTGAATAATTTTAGTCAAAGGTTTTTTTGGTAACTACTAACTCAGTAAATTTGCAGTTTCAACCAATACACCACACGTAACTATAAACTGTTTCAGGTTCTAGATGACACTGTTAGGAGCATTTCTAGCCCCATATTACACTATCGGAAACCTATACTAAAAGGCGGGCTGCGCCCCCCCTGGATCACCCCGCTCTGACACTATTCTAACCTAACCGAACCTTACCTGAACCACCCCATTAGGACACTATTTGAACACAACCAGAAACCTATGCTACCCCGGTGGGAGGGGAGGCTGTGCCCTCCCCCTGGACCACCCTGCTAGGATACTATTCTAACCTAACCAAACCTAACCTGAACCCCCTCATCCCCCTTCCTCTAAGACACTGTTCAAACACTACCAGAAACCTATCCTAACCGGCACCCCCCCTGGACCCAACCTCACCTGGATCCCAGCTAAGATTGAGGTAAATCTTTGAAACTCCGTTCCCATCTTATTATTAATTTTCGATAGTGTAATGTGGGGCTAGAAATGCTCCTAACAGTGTCATCTAGACCCTGAGACAGTTTATAGTTACGTGTGCTGTATTGGTTCAAACTGCAATAATACCACTAACTCATCAAGGCCATGAACGAACCCCATACCATTGAAAATCATCTTTTGTGTCAGGTCATCTCTTTTTGTTGAGATAAGAATCATTATTTTCTCTCTCTCTCTCTCTCTCTCTCTCTCTCTCTCTCTCTCTCTCTCTCTCTCTCTCTCTCTCTCTCTCTCTCTCTCTCTCTCTCTCTCTCTCTCATATATATAAGTTAATTTCCTAGGTAATTAAGGCTATGGAAAGTAGGGCAGCATGCAATTAGTTAGTCCAGAAATACAATAACAAAAGTAACAATAGAACATAGCCAGAGATGTGGCATTGCAGCAGAATGTGAGAGATTGAAGACAAGCAGTTAAAAGAGTGTTGTTGGTAAGACAAAAGCCAGTAGGACACAGGGTCTCATAACCCTATTGGACGCCATTTTGGAAGAGATTGTGGTAAAGTTTGTTTTTTAACAGATTTTTTTGTTACACTGCACCAGGGAAAGCGAGAGATCATTCTACTCCTTAACGACGTCATTAGTAAAGACAAATTGAGTGCAGTCTGGTTGAATCTGTCTACATCTTAGCTTTATTCTGTTATTTCTTGTTGGTGTGAAGAGCCATCAATTTGAACATATGGGTCAACGTTGGTGAATCCTTTGAATATTTTGAAACGTTTTATAAGTTTACTTTGAAGACGTCGTTTCTCGATTAAGAGCAGGTTTAGTTGTGCCAGCCTCTCTTTGTAATGTTTTATAAGGACGAGATCATCTTAGTGGCCTTACGCTGGATGGCTTCAAATTTTTTTGTCTTGTGTGTTGAGGTGACCAAAATTGCTATAATGAGATTACAGAGGAATACAAACAGCAACAGACCTAATTGTTTTTTTATTTTCTGTCTTGCACCTGTGGCGGCGGTAGGCTTGATGGATGTGTTTGATGGTCAGCTTCCACCCATTAGTAGCGCAGGTTCGATTTTTATAGTGACGCCTCATTTTTTTTTCTTGTTGAGAGGCTAATGCTGTCCATGGAAGTTCTTAGATGCATGCAACTTTGCAGTCCCGTGGAGGATAATGTTATGGCAGCATGTGGGCGATCTTTGGTCACTTGGCATTATTTCATAGAAAAGTGGCTAGCTCATCAAGGGACTTGAACTTGGAACCAAGTTGGTATGCCCTCCACGCAAGCCAATAGGCCACCGTCTCCCCTACTAAAATTAGAGAAAGGATTGAACTATTGAAGGCTTCTCCCCACCTTGCCCTTCTGTCCAGCCGAAATTGGCTGGAAAAAGAAGCGATACCATGTATTGAAAAACTAAATGGAATTAAGTAAATTGTTTTCATGTGTTAACTCTGATACAAATAGGTTCAGGAAGTTACCTTCTTAGAAATTTTTGCATTGTATGTGACTGATTCAGTGCTGGAGAGGATGAAAACTGAAAATACAATAACGTGTATTATCAGTGAATGGTGAAAATAATGAGATGTCATTGTACAATTGCAATTGATGAATCATTACCTGCAAAAATTTTAAAGAATGTCTTCAACAAATTTTTTTTCTATCTAAATGCCTTGATAACAAGCATCATTCTTGTTTCTTTCAGGATTCAAAGTTTTCAACGAAAAAGTGATGCTGTGAGTGTGTGTTTGGTGTTTGAGGCTGCAGGAGTGGAGGATTACCAGGGTGCTGGCTATCATCACCCACAAGAGTCTGTGCCTGCCCCAAAAGGTCTAGACAGCTACCCAGCAATATTTTCTTATCCAAATGTTAGTAAATTTGTTTTTATTATCATATCAATAATGGAAGACCAGAGTGGAGAAATTCCCCCTAGCTGAAATAACTTTTTTTTTTCATCCCAGTTAGCAACTGATGCGTCTTAAAGGATAGTGTAAGATGTGTTTCACTGGCAAATAGATTGGCAAAACATCTGAATCTTTAAAGCATCAGAAGGATGGCTGCTAAGATTTAAGAATCACCATGGTATCACACAACGATGTGTGCATAGTGAAGGGTATTTCTCAAATTGTTGTGCCATAGATTTTATTTGCATTATAGACTGCATTATAGACTTACCAGACCTGCTTTGGAATTGATTGGCATTTGAAACAAACCATTCTATTACTTATTCAAAACACTTTGTAATATAATTAGTTCAAAGCTCGTGTAGCATTTCATGACCATAGTAAAATATGTAGATCTCATACTGGATCCAATCAATGTGAGCATAACAGCACGTCTCCCGGCATACCTCCTAGGATGATCTAATCAATTATTGGTGTTAAAGTATTTATAATGACACCATTTTTGATAAACCCATCATATAGCAGAGATTGAGAGTTATCATTTTCATATATAGATCCTTGAAGTCCCATGACTCAACCTCGAGATAATCATTACTAATTAGTATGTCTATGATTCAATAATAACACTTCCATCTCTCTGGTCTGCTACCATACATATGTAATTGCTTAATTTGTTTCATATTGTTGTTTGAGCCATGCACTTGATATTTGATTGCCAAAGGAGTAATAGTATGCCCCAACTTTGCATTACCTCTATCAGAATAAACCTCAGGACCGGTGGCCCAGCATAGTGATGAGGATAACTGATCGTGCAAATGAGATCACTCTTTTGGATGGGGTTGTGTGCTTCTTTGATCAGCAGGTTAGTATCTTACTTACAGTATCTTACAGTAGATCTTCTGGAAGAGGTCTTTCTAGGCCTGTACATCAAGCTCTGAACTCCCGGCGGTTAGTTATTTAATTTGTTTTACATTTCTTTATATAATGACAACTTCCTATTAAATTAAATTTGTAAGTGTGGCAGCTAAAGCATAAAGATATGACTAATTGGAACTTACTCAATATATATATATATATATATATATATATATATATATATATATATATATATATATATATATATATATATATATATATATGTATATATATATATATATATATATATATATATATATATATATATATATATATATATATATATATATATATATATATATATACATATATATATATATATATATATATATATATATATATATATATATATATATATATATATATATATATATATATATATATATATATATATATATATATATATATATATATGTATATATATATATATATATATATATATATATATATATATATATATATATATATATATATACATATATGTATATGTATATATATATATATATATATATATATATATATATATATATATATATATATATATATATATATATATATATATACATATATATATATATATATATATATATATGTATATATATATATATATATATATATATATATATATATATATATATATATATATATATATGTATATATAAATATATATATATATATATATATATATATATATATATATATATATATATATATATACATATACATATATATATATATATATATATATATATATATATATATATATATATATATATATATATATATATATATATATATATGTGCCTATCTTTCCATTTTTCTACCTATGTCCAAATTTGTATTTATGTTTGCCTATTGGGCTGTCTGTGTTTCTATGTCCATCTGTCTATTAATCTAACTATTAACTCAGTAATCTATACTCTCATTGCTATGCCTTTCAGTTTGTTTTTGTCTATTAATCTGTCCATCTCTTTTTTGTGTCTATCTGATATAATGTTTATATCTATTTCAGATTGGCTCTACCTACTTCTTGTGCAGAATCGATCCAAAGATAACCATTGTAGTTGTATTTGATGCAAAAAAATCAGAAAAAGACAGTAATATTAAAGATTTTATATATGACTTGGCACTTCAGCTCAGGTGCAACAAGGTGTTCACCAATTTGAAGCCTAAGTAAATCTATTATATATGCATATATACATACATTTATACACACAGTACTCCTGGCTATCCCTGAAGTTCTATAAGGGACTGGTTAAGTTGCTGTAGTCTAGTTCATATACTTCATCCTTGCATACTCAAGTCTTCTCATTCGCATACACTAACTCTTGAGTATTTTAACCCTTCATACAGATTTTTCTCTCACTCCTACAATATTTTCCATTCTCTCTCTTGTTTTCTCATTGTTTTCCACCTACTGCTGCTGCATTTGATCACCTCTACCAATCCTAAGCTCATTGCTTCACCCTTACTAGACATGGCAAATATATACTTCACATTCATTACCCTCACCATCTATCATATTCATACTAAAGAAATTTCATTTGTTTGTCTTTCATTCCATGTTCTTAATTGCTTCCATCGGTCAATGTTTGTTATATTATATAGTAGCACCCCAAATTTTGAGATTTGTTAATTTGTTCTACAAAATTCTATAGTTTTATAGAAATATCAAAATTTTCATAAACAACAGTACTACACACTACTCAAATTTATAAAATTGCCTAAACGATAATTAAATTTAATGGCAAAGCTTTAAATAGGCTTTTTAGTGGGATAGCGTTATTGTGAGTCAATGGCCTTAAGCCAGGAAAAAACAGGCATTCCATTCAACATGCTAAGAAAAAAAGAGAAAAGAAAAACCGTTGCAAGAGTTTATGATGTGGAACATTCATGAATCAAGTAACATGCTCATTCCCATCGGACACATAAAATGTTATACCAAATAATAGATAAGATGCCATTTGCAGGAAATTATACACTATGCTTGTGAAGGTAGCTTCACCTCATGAATGAATTAATGAAAATCCACACTTTGCAAAATATTAAAAAGGATAAACTCATTCAAGTGCTTAAGGTGTTTTATGCATATATTATACCCATAACATGTCTAACGTTTATCTATCTAGATACTAGGGAATAGCCCAGATAAAGTAGTTAGGGTCTAGGGAGACTACTCTCCCCCCCACTCCTTTTGCTTCCTGTCTTTTCATATGAAACAATACAGAGGAGGGGCTTCTCAGACCTTTCACTCTGTCACTTTTGGAGCCACAGAAAATGGTATTCTTGCATCCCCATCACAGGGCTGTTCGTAACATAAATATGAATGTGCTGACAGAGTTCACCATGCACTCATTTGTCTAAAATCACCTTCACAAATATTACTACCTAATTTTTTACAGGTTTGAAATTACTTATAGAAAATATATAGTGAAATTTTGCAATTTGATTGTGAAGTTTCAGAAACATAATCTCACAAATCTTTTGGGAGCTACGTTACACCTTTACCTATATGATTATAATATAAATTATAACCAAGTAAATGTGATTGTATTTAAAAGCTGCAATGTTAAAAAGATTATAAAAAATGGCTAAGTAACTTTTAAGTTTACGAAATATTACGATGTTATATTGCAGTTGTTCTTTCTTTACACATTGTTACTAATATATATATATATATATATATATATATATATATATATATATATATATATATATATATATATATATATATATATATATATATATATATATATATATATATATATATATATATATATATATATATTATATATATATATATATATATATATATATATATATATATATATATATATATATATATATACAGTAAGAATGGTCATCTCGCGTAATATAGTCTCGCGAATTTAGCATCTCGCGTCTATTTCAAATTTCCCGCCTTCTGCCATCTAGCGGTTCCAAACGAACATCTCGCGCATGCGCATGGGTCAGCGCGCCAGTTGAATGGTTGGTTTGGGTCGGTTGTGTCATGGCAGGAGCTGGGTCAACAACAATATTGCTATTTTGTTGTGCTGTGGAGCATATTTACTTTTGGTGTTCTAGTGAAAACGTTCTAGTGGAAGTTCTATGAGTGTTAGTGGTGGAAACTGTGGTGGACGAGAGAAGCGTGATTATCACAAGGGGGTGAAGCTCAGGAAATATACACTTCAGGAACAGAAAGAAATAGTTCAGATGATAAACAGTGGTGCAAGAACATGTGACTTTATGCGTAAGTTTAACTGTCCTGAATCAACAGTAGCAGCACTCCCCACCACTGCCAGGCTACTCAAGCCAGTCACAGACTCTGATAACGTAAGTGGAATAATATTTGAACCTTTATTAATAGTCAGAAAGTGTTCAATCTTATTTATTATCATACAGATTATGCATAACCTTGTATGTGTGAATTTTCGGCAAAATATATTGTATTCTTGGTGGGTTAATGGGAGTAATAAGAAGCTTATGTACCATACCTAAGAACCAATTATACTATTTACATGTATTTCAATATCGTTCATTTCGTGGTTTTTCATCTCGCGGCCGATAGTCCAATACCAATTAAGCGCGAGATGACCGTTCTTACTGTATATATATATATATATATATATATATATATATATATATATATATATATATATATATATATATATATATATATATATATACATATATACATATATATATATATATTTATATATATATATATATATATATATATATATATATATATATATACATATATATATATATATATATATATATATATATATATATATATATATATATATATATATATATATATATATATGCAGTCGACCTTGGATTCAATGGACAAATGTGGCGGGAACCGTTTTAGTTAGTTTAAAAGTCCATTGCTTGGTTAATCCTTACGGACTTCTAATGCTCTCAATTTAACAGACTAATGAGGAGGGAACCCTGTCCGTTAGTGTAAAAACTCCATTGCTTGGTTAATCCTTACGGACTTCTAATGCTCTCGATTTAACAGACTAATGAGGAGGGAACCCTGTCTGTTAGTGTAAAAAGTCCGTTGCTTGGTTAATCCGTATGGACTTCTACCTACTCGCCCACCACCTACCGGACTTTCTTTTACACTAACGGATTTTAGTTGGGATCTGGATAGATTGTCCGTCAGCGGACAGAGTCCGTTAGATGCGAAATCCGTTAAATCGGGGTCCGTTGAATCGAGCGTCAACTGTACATATTAATTTCACCATGCGAGTGAGAGAGACCTGTAAGTGGTAGCCTGTGGGCTGTTATCCATATTACACATAATTTTGCTGATCCCCAAAAGCTACATTCGTGAAATGTTCTATCCAGATTTCAAGTATTGAGGAGAACACCTAGCACATAGACTTTGGTGGAGGTAAGGATTCACCCATCACTCCTTTGACTGATACATACACTGGCATCTCTACATTGCCTCCTAGTCCTAGTCTGAGAGCTTTCAGTATCCCTACAGTCTTCCTCCATCTCATGGATTGAAGCTGCATATCCTTTTCTATAGAATCCTTGATGCAACTATAAGCAGAGCAAGTCGGTAGTGAACATGCAACCTCAGTTAGGGGCAGACGTTTTTATCAGTTGACCAATGTTTTGAGTCTACATATTTCACAGAGGGTTGATTTTCATGAACGTAATGTCATATTTAAGGATCATTACCAATGATTACACTGATGATTGCATTATTTTTTTACCTGGTAAACCCTAATTTATATGCTTTTTGGCTTGCATTTCTTGTCTGCGATTAGGGACGCTTTCGCGCTCGGAAGCAAATAAAAGCCAACATCCAATCGTTGAGCTGCTTAGAAGTGTAATCCCTCTGTTTCCAAGCCCATTTCCATTGTGGAGGGGCTTAGGGACCAGAGATTGAGGTCCGATGCTGTAAAGCTATGGACTTCAGTCTCTGGTCCAACCAATTTTCGCTTGGCCTTTTTTCTCTCTAGCTTTGCTTTCCCTTGTTTCCCTTGAAACCCCCTGGTTTCTTAAAGTGTAATAGCCGTGCTGAGAGGATGAAAGGCTAACAAGTTCAGTCATGAATGGCCTGAGGATGTCATGGGCACAGTGTATCCTCCCTTTTTCATTGTTCTTACTCTCCATGGTGGTTATGGGGAGCAGACCAGTTATATCCCCCACTTACACCCACCACTTACACTCGGCTCACCATGGCCGATTATGAAAATTTGAAATGAACAGGTGTACTTGGGAATGCATCTCTAAAAATTAATCCCCCCCCCGACTTCCCTGGCTTTGACAAGGATACGCCTTTGACCACGACTCTAAAAACTCCTCTAACCACCCACCTGTAACTCCCTCATCTCTTCCACCTCTTTTACATATTTCTCAAACACCAACACCAACCCCTACTTCTACATCTATAGCTTCCTCCAGTATAACTACCTTTGAACCATATATACCACCAAAAAGTAAAACTATTCACCAACTCTCCACCCTGGCCTCTACCTCTTCTATAACTCAGACTGTTTCCTCCTCCTCTCACGCTCGCCCACGCTCACCCACTACTACTAACCACCTTCCTTTATCCATCCTCTTTGGTCCTCGCCAATGGAACAAATACTTCCATATCCCTGCTCATGCTCCATAGTCAAAAAGCACTTTCCAGAAATGCATCCAAAGACAGGTGGGAAGGGTAACCCTCTACGCACGGCCTGACAGATCTCGCTTAGTCATTATTGACTCAGAATCCGAAGCTGAAGCAATGCTCACTCTAAAATACCTTGATGGGAAACCATTCCTAGTGTCCCCTGATACTCAACTCAACACTCGTACTGGTACTGTTCTCATTCCCAATAAAATCTGTCCAGACGGCATCAGTTGGTCTGACTGTTCACCTGACCTTTTTGAAATGATTGCAGAACATGATATCACTCATGTGTCCTACTTTACTTTATATCCTCGTGGCCGTTGCAAACACCAAGTAAATATTGTAAGAAGTGTATTCAAAGGACGAGCTCTTCCAGACAGGGTATACATAGATGGGACCTTCTATAAAGTTAAACCTAACATTCCTCCCTCATGTTTGTGCCAAAACTGCTGGAGATTCGTACATCCAGCAAAATACTGTACGTAGATCCACTACACGTTGCCCTCTCTGTACCTCACCTGGCCATACCTGGACAAAATGCCCTTCAACAATACGCATCTGTAAACTGCATCCAAAAACATATTGTCTTCTTCCGAGGTTGCTCTGTTTACAAATTTGAATCTGAGGTTGCTGCCCTCCCCTTCAAACATGGCCTAACATTCAAAGAAACTAAACAAGAAGTCCGTCTCTGTAGCTTCCAACAGGTTCCTCTCTCTCAGCGCATCTTCATTAACACTCCACAGACCACGACTAACACTGACTCTCCTCCTACTAAATCCCATCCTTCTTCTTCCACTCACATCACTTCCTCTCCCACTCCTCTTTTTCCTTCATCTTGCACAATTACCTCCTCCACTTCTCTCACCCACCTTGTAGTTAATTCAGTGCCAGTGAATAATAAATTTTTTTCTACTTTATCCAGATTTCCCAACCTCAACTCCTTCAACTTCAAACCTTATCCCTCCTTCCACGTCGTATTCGGGTACCAAACACCAAGCGTCGCTCCTGTGCTTTCCCTCCAAAACCTTCTACTAATTATACTACTACTTTAATCACTAAAACTTTTTTCCCTACAGCCTCCGGCCAAGAAAATTTTTTACTCCCACTCTCTCAACCCCTTTCTCCCTTAGTGAGACCATCTCTGACATTGAAGCCTGCATAGTAGAACCTTTCATTGATACCTCACTCCCTTTTCCATCCTATACTCCACCACATACTACCTCCGATAACAACCTCTATGTTTCAGCAGAAGTTCATCAACCACCCAATAACCTTCCTTCCACTCCTATACCCCATTTCCCTACTACGCCCTCATCTAGAATATTGCATTCAGTTCTGGTCACCATATTATAAAAGATATTAATAAGCTGGAGAGAATACAAAGAAGAGTTACTAAAATGATCTCAAGACTGCGAAACAAGTATTATGAAGAACGACTTAAAGAGCTGATTTTATTCAGTTTATCCAAACATAGGCTATGAGGGGTGGGGAAGAGCCTTCCACTTTGCTGTCCTTTTGTCTATCAAGTAGATATAGAAGTTCTGTAGCCACATAGACAGCCTCATTAGGTCTAGTAGGACTGTGCTGTCTGTTCTTCCTTTGTATTACTACTACTACTACTACTACTACTACTACTACTACTACTACTCCTCCTCCTCCTCCTCCTCTCCTATCTTCTTCTCCTCCTTCCCCATCACCCTTTTCCCACTCTTCACCTCCCACCCTCACAGCTACATCTACTAGAAAATCTCCTCTTGACTATCCTTTACCTCCTGGATTCTCGTGAATCCCTGTTACATAATTTCTCAATCCAAAAAACCTCCTGCCCAGATACTGCCCTTACTTCTATGATTCCTTTTTTTTTTATATTATTATTCAACGATGTCCATTCTCCACTGGAATAGCCGTGGTCTCCGCCCCCATAGAAATGACCTCAGCTATCTATACTATCTATCTATGAACATCAAGTTATATGCCTTCAAGAAACTTTAGTTCAACCACCCACACCAATCCTTAACTACCACTTCATCTATTCTCCTCATTCTATTGCTGCTGCTTCTATTCTTATCCATCATAAGACACCATATACTTACCTCAACATTGACACTACTATTCCTTGTATTGTGTTACGAATCTTCCTTCAACGTTGGATTACCATTGTTTATGACACACTCTCTACCGAGTACCCACCCTTTGTATGATCCTGGAGCATGGCAGCGTCTTGGTGGAAGTGGTAGGCTAGCGCTCTCGTTAATCTTAGCAGAACTATATGGTCTATAGATGCCTAGTTCGGGAGGATTATTTAATCACTGTTTTGCCTTATTTAAATGCCAAAAAACTAACATTATTTGTATCTATATCTGTTAAGCATTGCCTCTCTGTCATCAGATAAATAGTTATTACCTGACGAAAATCGATCCCTGATTTTATATTAATTTTGATTGAAACATTGATAGAAATCTGGCGTCACTTAGAAAATCTAACCTACCCTACTAACGGGCGGAGGCCGACCATCCAGTGCCTCCATTAAGCCTACTGGCACTGCAGATACAGGACAAAAAAGAAAGAAAGAAAAGACAGAGCATCACTCATCAGATGATAACTCAGTCAGTGGTGGTCTGGTGGAGCGGATGTGGTGTCGACACAAAGGCGAACTCACAGTTGCTCACACCTCACACATCTAGGATATCATTAGAGCAGGCAAGACGTGCGGCGGACCGCTCATTGATTGATAATTTGACTGTGCATTAAGTTGAGGTCAGTAGAAAGTAAGTAAGTCATTGCTGCACCATCTTGATTTGGAACAGAAGTCGGCCACTCAGCACTGAAATCCCATGAGGTAAGGCATGTGTGTTTGTGGAGAGTCGCAAGATATTTACCAATTGTGTCTTATACACTATGTTTCCAGAATTAATTAACTTACAGCTAAACATACAAAAGCCATTACTAAGTCGCTGATATGGTTATGTAGTACAATAATTTCATACTGCTGTTTACTACATAAGGCTCCTGGGAAGAGATGAAACTTTGCATGTCCCTCATTTAGGTAACGAATTGTCTCTTCAGGAGGATTTAAAACAAATTTTCGAAAATATGGGATTTTAATATATAATTTTATAGCAGTTAGAAAATAAATAAATAAAACTAAAGACGGGAAAATTAAGCATACAAAAGAGAGGAGGGCGGAGGTAGAAAGCGTTCGTGTATACATCATCCAGTTTTTATCAGCTAATATGTCACGTTGACGTAATATATATCATAGTTGTGTGTGGCAAGTGTGTAGTGCTATGTACTGATTTTCCTTGATCTGTGGCCACGCGTATCTTAGTGTGTGTGTGTGTGTGTGTGTGTGTGTATATATATATATATATATATATATATATATATATATATATATATATATATATATATATATATATATATATATATATACAAACACACACACACACACACACACACACATATATATATATATATATATATATATATATATATATATATATATATATATATATATATATATATATATATATATATATATACGCTTAAAAGGATATAACCTTTGGTTTTGTGACGACGTAGAAGTAGTAGTAGTAGTATAATTATAGTAATAGTAGTAGTTGTTATTGTAGTAGTAGTAGTAGTAGTAGTAGCAGTAGTAGTAGTAGTAGTTGTTGTTGTTGTTATAGTGGTGGTAGTAGTAGTTGTTGTTATATATATATATATATATATATATATATATATATATATATATATATATATATATATATATATATATATATATAGATAGATACACACACACACACACACACACACACACACACACACATACACTCTTTCTGAGGGGACACAAGAATAAAATGCATAAAGATATTTGCTTGAAAGATACAAAAAAGTACAGTTTTCCCCAAAGAAGTATAGATACTTGGAATGAACTGAAGGAACAGGTGATAATGGCAAAAATCGTATATCAACTGAAGGAAAAACTAGACACATAGATACGGAGACAAGACCATACGAGTGTAGCTCAGGCCCTGTATACTACGTACAACAAAGTAAATACAGGAGGGCAGAATTGCTCGCCCTCCAACAACACGTAGGTCGTAGAACCTGCCAAGTTTGTCAGTTGTTTTGAAATATTTAAAGAGTTTTTTTAATTGCAGGAAAACTTAAGTGGCAGAACCTTCACCAAAGGTAGTCAGGATAACTAGGGATTCTGAAGATGATGGCGTGTAACATACCTGCTTCTTCGGGAATCTATGAAGGGGAGTTAGTACTCCACCAAACTGGGACGCGTAAGAAGGTAATTGATAATTTGTGTTTATTTTCCATAAGGTGTCATTTCTCGTATATTCTGCTCCATATGTAGCCTATATTTTGCGGATGCTTGTCTTTTCACGTGTAGCATTTGTTGATTTTTTCGCAGATAGCAAAATTATCGATTATTTTGATAAGAATGATAAATAATCGGGACAATTGTGTCCTATCTGTCTGTCAGGTACTCGAAACGAGGCCAATTGATTTCTGCTTCGACGCGCCAACTACTATACTGTGTATGTAATAATGTGATGAAAATGTAGTGGGAGTTTGTAAATAATGACTTGAAATTCCAGCGGATATTTGTCATTGAAAACTTGAGAGGTATGGGAAGCGCCTTGTAACCTTACACTATTTTATGAATATGATAATTAACATTTCGTGGAATTATTCACCACGAATAATGGAGTGTGTCATAACTATTCAAGACTACTAACAAAATCATAATTATTTACTCGGAACAAAAAGCCATTACGACGAAGAACATTTCTTGTACAACACATGATCCGCTAGCGTAGTGGTTAGCGCACTCGGCTCACAACCGAGGGGGCCAGGGTTCGATCCCCTGGGCGGACGGAAATAATTTGGGTGTGTCTCCTTTCACGTGTAGCCCCTGTTCACCTAGCAGTGAGTAGGTACGGGATGTAAGTCGAGGGTTTGTGACCTCGTTGTCCCGGTGTGTTGTGTGTGAGTGGCCTCGGTCCAACCCAAAGATTGGTCACTATGAGCTCTGAGCTCTTTCCATAGGGGGACGGCCGGCTGTCTCGAGAGAGACCAGCAGTAGAGTGTGACAGTGAACACACATGCAGTGGACCGCTCTTGTGGTTCACTGGAACAACTCCTGCCTGTCAGTCACCCAAGCAACCCTGCTCAGGTTGCTGAGGATTTTTCACTGACTATTGTCTCCCTTCAACAAGTTCTCCCTTGAACAAGTAGATGGGTGAATGATGTGTGAGAGGGAGAGGTTTCAACCTTACTCATAGATTCGTCTCTGAGCTCTGAGTTCCTTAAGGGATGGTAATGGCTGACGATCACGAGTCTAGCGCGTGATCCTGCACACCAAGGTGAATTACAAATGCACATACACATACACACACGTAGTTCAGTGGTAATGTATCGGCCTTTCACTTGGTAGGATAGGGTTTGCACCTTGCTCAAGGTACAAGGTTTCACTGATGATCAAACAGTTACTGTCCTCCTTGAGTAAGAGGTGTGTGGTGTGTGTAAAGTGAGAAAGCCTTACCCATTGATCGGGCTATAATGAGCTCTAACCTGTTTCCGACAGGATTTAATGAAAAAATATATTATCAATCTATTTTGCTCAGAGAGCGACAAACCTAGTGCATAAAAAAATAGATACTTATGTACCCCATGTTAGGCAGGTAGTATTACTTATATTTTTATTCCTATATATCTCATGTATTATGCAATTAATGTTATTATAATTGTTGAGGTATATATGTAATAGGTTCTCGAATGTCATGTGTCGTGAGGAGGCCGAACGTTCGGGAAGCAGTCTCGTGGTGTCTGGCCGCCATCCGGTCAGAGAGATGCTGCAGACTCAGCAAGAAAGGAGGCCGATGTCAGCTTTTGACAGGCGTCGCTGCTGGCTGTTTTACTGCACCCAGCTTGCCCGGCTCGCAGACCTACCCGCGCAGCTACACCTACAAGTCACGGACCTCGGAGTGCTCTACTCTCACCGTACATCCGAGGTCCGGACTGACCGTTATTACTGACATTTCTGTGTTATTACGAGTGCCCTACAAACTGTCGCTGAAGTTATATATATTGCACAAATCTCACCTTATACCCAAGTGTGGAGATATAGTGCCACAGTGACTCTTGTGATATACTTTAATATATGTGCATAACCCTGCTTGCTTAAAATACAAATACAAGCAGTGAGATTTATTCAATGTACCAGTGTACTGATCATCTTATACTGTAAATAAAACTGTATAAAGTACACGTATTTGGCTAAACCGCTCGGGCCATACTATCTCACATAACACTCGTTACCACACCGGGTAACACTTACATGGGATTCGTGACACGCAGGACACGTCGTCACACGAATGAAAATGCTGTACATCAGTGGTTGTAAGTTAATTGTTTTCTATGAGACAGAAAACGCTGTTGTAAGGCAAAAAAAAAAATTAAAAAGTTAGCACCCACCTAAGTGTGGGTGTCGTACTAGAATTATGTCTAAATCATTGTCTGTTAGGATAAAGTCGCACACATCGAGTAGGTATTGTCCCTGAGGCAATATGTCCCTGACTGAGGGACAGTACTCGAGGCAGTAGTGGTGAAGACTGTTGGCGTTGGGTCGGTCACACAGCTTGCAGGAAGAGAAATGAGGAATATGAATATCCCCACCAGCCTCAGTCTCAGCCTCAGAGACTTGCCACACGGGTCGGTATCTCAGCTAAAGTCGAACAGACACAATGTTGTGTCTGCGAATCATGAGTCTGTGTCGACGATACTTGGGAGGGATGGACGGAAGTGGTTGTAGTGCTGAATAGTAACACTCTGGGTCCGTTGAACGTTGGTGCGGTGGAGTGTAGGAAGAAGAGTGGCTGAGTATATCATTTGTTTGTAGCAGAGGAGTGATAGGTTAGGTCTTGGAAGTAGGAGTGAAGGAGACTTGAAGCTGAGGAATCCTCCATGGAGATGGACTCTAACAGGGTAATCATTCCGGTAATGGCTAGTGATCACAAGTCCAGGAAATGATCCTCAAGACCGTGGTTAATAAATAAGATATGCACACACACACACATCATTAAAAACATCGTTCCCGCGGGTCAATGGTTATCGTCCCTGTATAATGGCTAGCAAGGCCAATAAGCGTGGGTTCGGATCTCGCTCATATAGATAAGGATTTTACACAGACTGGGAGTGGTTACTGAACCATTTGAGCAAGGGGATGGGTGTGTGTGATGTATGAGGTCTCATCCTTATCCATAGATCCGTCTCTATAAGCTCTGAGCTCCTTCGGAGAGGGTAATGGCTAACGATCACGAGTCCAGCGCGTGATCATCCAGACCATGGTGAATAACACACACATACACATATGTTATTACCATTGTGTCCGTAGAACTTTCAATCAACACAAGCAGACCAGTTTTTTTTATTTATTTATTTATATTTTAATATACCATCATTAATAGGGTAGTGGCCAAGGGACACAAATAGATTTTTTTTTTTTAAATCCTGTATTTGTTTGGTTGGTAAATGGTGCAATACGACTGCAGTATCCGGTTAGGAAACGGACATCCTGCCTGATACGGGTCTCTAAAGATAATATATTGAAATATAAAAAAAATAATTCTAGAAATGACCACGTCTTATTGAAACTAAAATGGCTATGATACGGAATCGTTCCGTATTGAGGACTGTGTTCCGTTTTGAACCAATACGGAACGCCTGCCTGTTGTTCCCAATATTGGTTGTCTGAATGGTTACGCTATAAAGTTATAAACATATGTGTCCCTTATTTTTCTGAGCCTGAGGTGGTTACCCTATTGTAGAGAAGCAAGTTTGCCGATGTAAAGTGACATCATATTAATTTCGCCGGCTGAATGAAATATCAATATTTTCGATATAACGTGGTTGACGTGTTAACGGGCTTACGGCCTGTGAGGGAGATGCTTCTTATCAGAACGATGACAGAGGACAGCGTGGCGCTTCTCAGTTCTCACTTCTCACTGGCAGGAGAACTTGGTCTGAGGAGATTCCAGTTACCATTTTGAGTATGACCACACTATTCTTACTTAACTTCGTTGGAAGTGAAAAAAATACTACTTTTGTTATTATTATTAATATTATTATTATTATTATTATTATTATTATTATTATTATTATTATTATTATCATTATTATTATTATTACCATTATTATATTACTAATATTGTTATTTGTTTTGATATTATTGTTATTATTATTATTATTTTCATTAGTATTCATAAATGTTAATTTTTTTGTGGATGATATACCTTTCAGACTAATAGTAATTCTTTTTAATGTTACCTCCTAAAGCAATCACACTTCCTCTTCCTGATCACACAGAACAAGGATCGCTATGGCTCAGTGGTTGCTGCCTCCACGACTGGCGTGGCGCGGCTCGAAATTTATGAGAGTTTGAAGCACTCATTTAACCTGATGCCCAAGTTCATGATTTTGGGCAGCGATATTGTGAAAGTGGTTAGGATCAAGAGTGAAAACAAAAATATAAAAAATGCCTTCCTGGTGAGTATCCCTTCCTGAGTGATTGCTAATTTTGTGACTAGTCACTAGTGTCCCTTGACTGACATCAGTGAAAGTTTACATGATTGGGTGTGGAGTGACTTTACTGTTGGCTGACGTCATTGAACTCTGAATGACGAGATAGCTAGCTGAAATCATGACTATTGGGCTTATTGATTTAAGTAAAAAATTCATAAGTGTATATAACTGACATACATAGCGTGCTTTGTGTCTTACTCTGTTTCTGGTAGTGAGAGGGATGATGTTGATCAGTGTTAGCAGAGTTTTGCAACAAATGTGAAAATATTGGCAGGGAACTAAATGTTATAAGTATAGTGTTTGGAATGTAATAGTTAAAAGCATGCATGATGTGCCTGGAAGAAACAAAAATGGAGAAAGAATGATAGAGCTATGTGTTGAACAAGAGATGATGATTGGAAATACAATATTTAAGAAAGATATTCATAAGTATACATGGTAGAGACAATTGGTTGGAAGAGTTATCTTTACCTTTGATACTTTTGAAGAATTTTGTCAGTTATTGACACAGCTGAGAAGAATCTTCACTGTAACCAGACAGCTCTCTCTCTCTCTTCCATAGTCCATTGTAATAGTGTTGGAGTTGGAATTTGTGTATCCTGGTGTTGGCGATTGGTCTGATGTCCTGGCCAGCCATGCATTCAAGTGGTGTTTGAAGGTGCCACATGACACATCACTCGTATTCCTGAGTCTTCTTAGAATGCAATTAAATAGCCTTACTGCACTGTAAGTGAACGTGTGGTGTGTTAGGGATCTATTTCTATGAGATGACCCTGGAGTGGTTCTCACGTAGCACACAATTCCTCTCCTTGGTTGTATGGTTTCCTCAAGGTTTATGCTTGGTACACTATTTTCCAAAATCTTTCAAACATAAATGATGGTGTATCTTTCCCTGCGTCTCTGGAGTGAAAACAGGTGTAGCTTCTTGAGTCTCCCCCAGTAATTAAGGTGTTGAACCCAATGGATTTTGCTTGTGAATGAGCTTTGTAGGGCTTCAAGTGCAGTGATCTCAGATATTTTATTAGGTGGCCCAGAGCTGGCAGCAATATTTCAGTCGTAATAGCACTAGGTGACTAGAGACTTCTAGAGAGTCAATATACACTTCATATTCCTGTTTTGGAAGGTTCTCAGGATCCAGCCTGATAACTGTCCTGCTGATGCTACTAGTTTAGTGATGTGCTCATGCAGCATTGTTGCTCATGTTCACACCTATATCCTTGACCACCTCCTTTGCTATTATTTCTTGCTGGCCACAGTAATATTTCGTTGAAAATTTCTGTTATTCTTGGAAACCAAATTGAACAAGTTCAAACTTGTCTCCATTTAGGACAATGTTGTCTTCTGCCCATTTTAAGATTCTATCAAGATCTTGTTATAGTAACTTAGTGCTTTGATGTGAGCAGATTTTCTTTTTTATTCTTGTGTCATCTGCAAAGGATGTAACAGACGAGTGCTGTAGATTATGGTCTATATCCCCCTATCATAATGAGAAAGAGCAGGGAGCCTACCTCACTCCCGTATTCACAAGAAAGAAGCTAAACACGCCCCTTCACTATTCACAGCACTCTCGGTTCCGGAGTACAGGCCAGTTAGTAGATCAATAATTCCTGCAGGAATCTTGCAAAGGCGCAGAACATCTCAGAGTACCTCGCGATGCACTGAATCAAACGCCTTCTTGAGATCGATCTAGGCTGCAAGCATCCCGTGTCAAAATTCATGCTGGTTCTCCACCAGTACGTAAAATGCTAGGATACAGTCAGTTGTTGATCTACCTGGTGTGAACCCTGACTGTTCAGGTCTCTGATACTTCAGCAAGTGACTGCAAATTTGTATTAGTAGCAAATGGAAGAGCACCTTCCCTGGTACACTGAGCAGCATTGCTCTAAATCCAAACTGACCACCAGAGAGTGTGTTTGTCTCTTTCAAAAACTTCAGCCTCCTGTCCTTCACAATTATTTTGCCACTACGCTTGTTAATGATACTGGTCTGTAATTTAATGGTTTTCTTGGTCTCCTTTGTGAATTGGCACAATTTTTGCTCATTTCCAATCAACCGGGACTCTGCTCTCCTTTAGTGAATTCTCAATTTCACCATGTAATTTTCCTGCTAGTTGGTTGCTGCAGTCTTTAATTATCCAATTTGACACTCCATCTGGACCTGGTGCTTTTCTCATATTTTGACTTTCCATCAGTTTTTTTTTACTTCTATTATGTTTGCCTTTATGTTTTTGTGCTTTGTGTACTGGTGGAGCACCGACGTGAGATTTGACAGGGGCTGCTTATAGCTTATGTTGATCTCAAGCAGGCATTTGATTCAGCCTATTACCAGCATAGTCTGCCAAAGACAACTCCAGCTATACGGGCATGTAGCATGTTACCCAAAAGCTGATCTTGCTTAACGGGTTGTCTCTGAAAGGGGTAACCTGGAGTGGAGGAGTGGAGTTCATGGCTGGGGCAAGTCGATGCTTCCTGTAGGGAACTACTTGTTACGGGAAAGTGGTCTGCATGGAAACTCGTGCAGGGTTGATTGCTGAGGTTAACGACAAAGGGTGGGTGAGGCGACACACTCCTCAACATATACCCCCAATGATTGATTGATTTATATATGTTTTCCAATAGATTTTTCATTGCTATTGTATTATTAATTCTAAATTAACTTTCTCTTTCAATACAGTCTTAAAACACTTATTCATCACCTCAGCCTGTTGTAATGCATCTTCATACACTGTACCTTCTGCTTTCAGCTTGTCTACTCTCTCCCTATTTTTCATTTTGTGTGTGTGTGTGTGTGTGTGTGTGTGTTGTCATGCCCCCACTCCAACAACAAACTTTTCCTTCTCCTCTCGTTCTTGACGTTACACTTTAAAGGCAAATTAATTTAAAATGAATGAGGAGGAAACTTAATTACCAGGTTCAAAAGGGGGGTTTCAGAAATAAAGTTAAAAAAAAAACACAAGTAAACAAACTACACTAGATTTATTTACAAGTTAATATTTATATACACAACGGAAATTTAATTCAAAAGATGATCTGTCTACCAGAAGGGTAGTTAATTACATTGAAAGTAATTAGGGAAACAAATACAAAAATACACAAGATCACGAGTATTCTACAATAAACCACAATAACACAAACACAAAACAAATAAACACCAAACAAATAAACACCAAACAAATAAACACCAAACACCTAAGTTAATTGATTGAGACACGGGTCGGGAAATATAAACACAAAAACCCAACACATAAACCAAACACAAAACAAACACACACAAAGAAATAAATATTATAATTGGAGAGAGAGAGACGAGCCAGAGTAAAAATACTCAAATACCCAAACTTATTTCACTCCCTTACGTTACTAAAACAATCCCCCTCTCAAACAAGGGAAGAAAAATAGATGATGGGTAATTAAAAATGCGCGAAGCAACCCCAAACAAATACCCACATCAAAACCCAGTAACGTAAGAAGAAAAGTAAACGGTAAAAACACACAACACCGGCTTCACTCTCAATCTCCAATTAAAACGCACAATACTCACGCCATACCTCCGACACCGCTCCGACACAACCTGTACCCTCTGCTCGGTGACCTGAACTATACTGTGTCGGCGCTGGGTCATCCGGCCTTATATAGGGGGACGCGACCCACGCCACGCTTACCCATGCCCCGTGGCGTGAAATAAACCCTATACAAAAGAAACTACTCTTTAACTTATCTAACGCAACATTATCTTTACATTAAAACATAGCAGATGAAAATACAAATATATAGCCGAAATTACAACACGCTCGCTCTCTTAACAACAATGTTAGAGCTAAAAAGTATAGAACGGGTTGTAACGCTATATAAACTATCCTTAAAATTACAATAAAAATATAATAACCTTAAATTAAAATAGCAGTTCCCAAAATAAAAATTAATAATGGAAATATATAGTTTCTCAACTCTCCAATGCGCCACAAAAGACCCACGAGAGTTTTTAGTGCATTTACCACCTCCACATCTTCTTCTTCCACTATTACACAACAATTTAACAGTATATTTATGAAACTAAGCTTAACCTAACAAAATTAACAAAAAATATGTAACCATGCCATGCAACACCGTTTTTCTCTTACAAGATGTGGTCCTGGGCCATGAAAGGTCGAAAAAGGTCACATCGCGGTCACTTTTTCTTAAGCCGCTTCCCCCCCTTCACCTCACTCAACCCCTGCTCCACACATCACACATCAAAAACGCTGGCATACACACAAAAATAACCATGACTCCATTAATGTCTTAAGTCACTTCGTGACAGTGTGTGTGTGTGTGTGTGTGTGTGTGTGTGTGTGTGTGTGTGTGTGTGTATTTACCTAGTTGTATTTACTCAGTTGTATACAGAGCCTGAGCTACACTCGTGTGGTCCTACCTCCGTATGTATAGTTGTCCAATTTTTCCTTCAGTTGATGTACATTTTTAGCCATTATCACCTCTTCCTTCAAACCACTCCAAGTATCTATATTTCTGTGGGGAAAACTATAGTATTTTGTATTGTTTAAACAAATTCCTTTTTTGCAATTTTTTCTTGTGTCCCCTCAAATTCCTAGCCTCTCCTTTTCTTCTCAATATTAGGTCTTTTATATCTGTTTCCTCCAGGTTGTTCATCAATTTATATATTGTGATTAAGTCATCTCTTTCTCTTTCTTTTATTATTGTTAAATGCATTTCTTTTAATCTTTCCTCATATGTTAGGTCTTCCAATTCTGGCACCATCTTAGCTACAATTCTCTGTATTCTTTCTATTTCAACACATACTTTTTCTTGTGCGGGGACCATATTACTTTGCATATTCGTGTTTTGGTCTGATCATTGTAGTTATGATTTTTTTCATCATATCTTTATCTAGGTGTGTGTGTGTGTGATTTTAAGATGAAGGTTTAGTTCTTTGCTTATAAGGTCTTGGCTTAGTTGTTTTATGCTGTATTTCAAATTTTTATTGTATAATGTGATCTTAAGAACAAGTCTATGTTCTTGTTTTTAAGGAGTTGTTATGGTTTGATGCTGTATACTCCATGGACTGCAATGGGAATGTTTTTAATGTTACAATTATTTCCTTTTTGCAGTGAATAAACTAGCTCTGTATCTATTTATATATCTGGCTTATATTCCCATTAAAAGGAGATAGTCAAGACAAAGCATTTAGAGTTCCCATTCTATGCCCTTTCTTTTTATAGAAGAGAGAGAGAATACAAAGGAGGAGCTTCCCAGACCCAGCGTTCCATCACTTTATTTTTTTAATTATTGTGATCTGTGGGAAATATGGGGGGTAGTATTTATGCATACCCACCCACAGGACTAACTAACTATATGTATATATGTTGCAGATCAGCACCAGAAATGATCATTACACATTCTGCGTTGAGAATACGTTCAAGTGTGACCAGTGGGTGAAGGTAAGTCCAGAAGTAAAAGTTTGATATAAGAGGGTAGAAATTAATTAGTTGAGAATGTGGAGTAGGTGTATTTGTAGTAATAGTAATATTATTGTAGTATCCATTGATTTGGTTTGTTATAGATATATTTTTGCATTATAAAGCCTGGAAATCGTTTCACCTTTTTCAATACATCTGCATTTTGTTCGCATTACTACTTCAAAGAGAGCATCAGCTTGAATTTCATGCATCTGAATATACAAGCAGCAAGAGGCAGGAATAAACCTGGAAATTGAGTGTTGTGCCTTTTTTCCTTTCTACAGAACATCAGTGAGACATTGCTTGGAGAGGTACATGGCCCTAGGAATGAGATATCTATGTCTGAAGTCAATGACCTCTATGAATCTACTGAAGACTGTAAGGCATTATATATCATCACTCAGGATTAGATATCTGTACATAGTATTTAGAAATGTTGAAATATAAATCCATATATAAACTCATTCTCTCTGGAAATATCCTCCAAGGGCCACTCCAAGGCCAAGTGGCCACTCCCCTCTCCACTCTCCCTATCCATACACTCTCTCCTTGCTCGTTCAAGTCCCTCCACATCTATCAGCACTTCTTTCATGCATGTACTCCTTTACCCTATCCTTCAATCTTACTACTAACCTTCCTCTGCTTCTAGATCCTCAGCTTCATTCAAATATACTTTTATTTTCACAAACTCTTCACTTTTCTTTCTCTCAAGATGACCAAACCTTCTCAAAATATTTTTTTCGCCCCTTCCACTACACCACACTCCACTCCATTTATTTCAAGTGAAGATAAGTGATTCTGGAAAAATACTTACAATACCATATATCAGTTTCCTCACAGATTAGTGGTTATTTGGTGCAAACTGATGGAAAGACACGAGCCATCCTGGGCGTGGATGGGGAAGTCAGACTGGTTGTGGAGAATGAAAGTATTTCCATCATTACCCTATCTGGCAAAATGGTTGTACGATGGGGTATAAAGGACATCCGGAAATACTCAGTCTCGAATAAAGAATTCTTAGTGGAAGCTGGCAGGAATAGTCCCGTAGGGGAAGGCAAGTTTGTCTTCCTTACTGATAAGGTAATGTTTGAAGTGAAACAAGGGAAAATAGTCACCCATTTAGTAATTCACTTCCGGGTGAGAATTAGATTGAACTAAAAAAAATAAAAATAGTACAAATATAGTGGTTTAGCTGAAAACATTGTACTACACTGTTTGTTGATCTATCAGCTTTTAATTTTTTAGATTGGTCACCACTTTCCTTATCTATGTTTTGTCATTCCTTTATAGAATGTGAATTGCCATTTCTCAAAAAGATATACAGTATCGTTGATGACTATTCAATTTAATTCAGTATCTATATTGAGACATTACTGACAGAGGTTGTAATACTAGCATTTGATGACCATACTTAAATTCACATATCTCTGATAAAGAATAAAATTGAGTCTCCTTCCCCTTACCATACCCTTTCTGATTATCAGGCTGAAAAAATAAAAGACACACTCAACAAGAAGAAAAATATTCTGAAACAGAAAATTAAAGAAAGCAGTCATACTAGCCCAGGGTCACTGCCAGTAACAAAACACCAACCTGCCTCATCACGATCGGTACCTGTCGCAAGCTTGGACATGATCTATGAAACACTTGAAGATGTAAACCCCCAAGTAGGCAAGGCATTTGTATTCATTTACCTACATGTATTTACCTAGTTATCCCTGTGATTGGAGCTGCAATATTATCACCACTATATTCATTGCAGGTCTTATAAGGGTTTGGGAAACGGCTTCTCTCTATTTTCTCCTATAAAAAGACAAGATACAGAGGGGAGGGGAGAATAATGTCTTCCCGAACCCTAAATGCCTTGTCTTGGCTACCCTCCGTTAAGGGGGATATAAGCTAGATATATGTAGAGAGATAAATAGATTTACCTAGTTTTAGTATATATACAGGACTTGAGCTACACTCATGTATGAATGAAATAAGGAAGGTATTGGGAGGAACGAGTAGAATGTTTTAATGTATGTTGCTGATGAGGGGTGAGGTATTGAACAAGTAAGAAGGGAGTGTGTGGATAGGGAAAGGTGGAGGTTTTTCTGCTGAGGCCATCTCATTGGGGGACGAGGCGTTAGAAACTAGCTACATAAATAGATAAAAGTAATTAAGTGCCTAATTTACTTTTAAGCTGAAATCTGGAAAAATATTTATCATGTATTCCATTTTACAAATCCCTGCCAACCCGTTTTGTGTTATATACTAACCATCTTTCACTTAGTTTTATCTAATACCCTCAGTTATTCATTACAAATGATCGAAACTTTCTGTGTTTGCCCTCCATATCAACTTCACTATTACATTGTATTTTAACACTTTTCTGATCACTGTTCTCATCCTTTGAATCATATTTTCTTCTATGTTCTTTTCCAGATAAACCCTCAACTGAAACCACCAGCCAAAATAGACAGCCAAGCCATGGCAGTCACTTCCACTACATGTACCAGATCTTCATCTGACCGTTTGGGCAATAAGTCATCAGCTGTGAATCAACACAGTACCAACATGGCTACAGATATTGGAAACCAAAACAAACCCCAACAAGCAGAAATTTATTCTGAACCACAAACAATAAGGAATGCCTGGAAATCCTTTGGATGTGAGGATAATGAAGGTAAGAACCCAAGTCTTCTCAATCCTTGGATGTCAGACAATTTTTTTATCATAATATTTAATACTTAACACACACCCATGCACACATACACATACGCTCCTCTCACTTACCCCTAGAGGAGAATAGATGCACTTCGCCCAACACAACATGTCAGGTCAATCACACAAATGGGATCATGGGATGAGGTTCATATCCACAACACAGTCTTAGGGTCGTACCATTAAACATTTTGCCAGGTGATCACCAGCGCTGGCGAAAGGTTTAATGGTACGACCTTTATATTTTTAGGTCGTACCATTAAGCCTTCTACCAGGGATGGTAATCACCTGGCCAAAAGTTTAATGGTACGACCCTCAAGGTTTACCCCTACCACTTAATATTTAACACCTGATATAATCCAAAAGTCACAGGCATGCAATGTAGTTTCTGAGAGACAATTCAGAATTAGAAGTGGAAGCTCATGTGTTTCCAACTTATTATGCTTCTACTCAAGGGTGATAGACATAATGTAGGAAAGAGATGGGTGGGTTGACTGTGCTTACATGGACTTGAAGAAAGCATTGGATAAGGTGCCGCACACAAGCCTCTTGTGGAAATTGAAATATGAGGGAGGACTGGATGGTGCTCTACTGACATGGATGGAGGACTTTCTGAGAGGAAGGAAAAGGAGTACTGTGGTGAGGGATTGTCTCAGATTGGAAGGATGTGAGCAGTGGAGTGCCACAAAGAGCAGTTCTGCACCAATAATGTTTCTTATATATGTAAAGGACTTAGTTGATGGTATTGGTAGTTATGCAAACCTATTTGCAGATAATGTGAAGATCATGAAGAGGTGTATGCATAACTTTAAAGCTAAAATTGATAGAGAAAGATATGGAGACGGGACCCCACGAGTGTGAGCTCATTTCCCGTAAACTAAATTAGGTAAATACACACACACACACACACACACACACACACACACACACACACACACACACACACACACACACACACACACACACACACACACACACACACACACCTCAGTTTCATTAGTCTCTTCCTCTTATGCTTTATATCAGAACATATACTTATAATTGGGAAGCCAGCCGTGATGCGACTTAGATGAATAATTACTTAAATAGGCAAGTTTGTAAGTAATTAATTACTTGCACCTGTCATTTTCTAACAAAAGTTAAAATTTGGAGGTGATTCTTTGCTGCATTCTACCCTGAAAATGCCCTAGACCTCACTTTCCAATAAAATTAAAGAAAAACTTTGCCCAAGTTTTAAAAATAATGGAAACTACAAATAACCTACCAACATTCTTCCTCGTATATTTTATAGGGATAAAACGATACATGACAAAGATTATGAATTGAAGGTGTTTTGGAAGCTAAATTAGTTTGGAAAATCCACTCAATTTGTATCAGCTTCGTGAAGAAATTGTACTAAAATATATTTTCAATTATCTTTAATTGCTAGATCTCAACCTAATCTTTGCTTGCATACTTAATATGTATACTTGCATACGTTGTATATATGCATATTGAGCTATTTGGAGTTACTTTCTTTAAATCCAAGCATATGTGAATTCAGATTATGTAACTATGTCAGTGTTGAAATTATTATCTTCGCCAACGAATTTTAGAACACTAAGCATTACAACCTCATGAAACTTTATCAACATGACGCCCTATTCTAGAGCTTGACTTTATTACATCTTTAAAGCTTAAAGTCAGATGTCAGCAATATAAAAAATCACCATTGTATTCACATTGGACATTATTTTGGGCACCACCTTCACCATGGCCAACTCAACCTTAAGGATTTTTAAAAATTCAAAACTGTAAAAACGCACCACAACTTCACAAAACTTCACCAACATAATCCCTGTCCAAAGATTCCATTTTATTTTTTATAAAGGTTAATGTCAAAAATCAAGGATAAAGAAAATCCATGAATATCAGTGGCAGCAGCAGAGATACTTGCACTCTACTGAATGCTCCTCTAAGTCCAATTGTGATGGTTAATGGTTTGTTTTTTATACAATAGTGAAGTGTTTTTAGTTCATGCTTTCTGAGATCCCATTGCTTACTAATCTCTTCTCACCACAGATACGGCCATATACAGCAACTTGAGCTACTCGCAACAACAGGTATGAAAAATTTGATTAAGAATCAAATTAATTGCATAATATGATTAATAAGTAGATAGAGAGATACATATAGATTGATGAATAGATATGTAGATAGTTCTTTTTGTAATATACATCATGCTATTTTCCCCATATGTGGGGTGGCACCCAAGTAAAATCAGAAATGCATTGAACCATCTAAATAACATTGTACATGTACTCTCCTTTCATTTGCATTCACACTTTACTTGTAACAATACTTTGTTTTTTTGTTTTGATAATTTGTTTGTGTAGTTTAGTTTTTAACAGTTTTTAGAGTATATATATATATATATATATATATATATATATATATATATATATATATATATATATATATATATATATATATATATATACAGTAAAACTCCGATATAACGAACCAATTGGGGCGATACAAAAACAGGACCACACGATTGTAGCTCAGGTCCTGTATACTACAACTAGGTAAACTAGCCACACACACACACACACACACACACACACACACACACACACGATACAGAAGTGATACATATATTCAATATTAATGATTCAATGATTTAAAGCTAGGCTGGATAACAACAGATGTGGAGACGGTACATTATGTACATAGTTCTTTTCTTGTATGTTATAACTAAATTAACTAGTTAAATATACTCATCATCTATTCTCATTCACAGGAAAACGAAAGTCACTACTGGCAAGGAACAACAGTAAGGCCTTCTGTGCATACTGAACAGAAAAAGGAAGTTCAATCTGAAGACATCTATGCTCAAGTTAATTTTTCAGCAAAATCTAAAAAGGCTAAATAGATCTCCCGTTATTTTTGTTTGCTTCCTGTTGATTTTATGTCTAATTTAAAATTATCAAATTTCTTTAAGTAAGATATCAAATTTTATGGCTTCCATCATAGTTATAAAAAAATTAAATTGACACCTAGCTTATACCATCAGCTATAGTCAAATATAACACATTAAACTTCTTAACGTCACATGAAGTTGAGAGCTTGTTACATCACAAAAATAATATAAAAATTCTTTAAGTGTTCCACTTAGAGACTCATGCTTACCTAAGTTTTCAATACATTATATAGAAATGAGCAGTAATGTATTGTGGTTACCCATTTTGATTATTCTAAGTGGTTTTAGGACCTCATTCTTTATAGCATTTGATTATTACACCATCTATTGAAATTCATTTATGAAGAGGAATTTTCTCTAGAAAAATTTGAGTGTTTTCAATTTGAATAGATACATTCTACACAAACTGGAAGGAAACCCTTGATATGGCAGTCATTCAATACTATTAATTACTATAATCTACCTCCATAACCACCTCTACTATATTTCTACTTTATTTTATATTCATTCGTTTTTCCACCATCTTAAGTTCTATTAATGTGATGATAATGAATGTTTAAATTGATATAAATAAATATATATATATATATATATATATATATATATATATATATATATATATATATATATATATATATATACTATATATATATATATATATATATATATATATATATATATATATATATATATATATATATATATATATATATATATATATATATATATATATATATATATATATATATATATATATATATATATATATATATATATATATATATATATATATGTACCGAGTACAACGGGCCAACTATCATTACGGTGATTCCTTTGCGGAATCACCGATAAATCCTCGTATTCTCGACGCTCGTTAAGATACCTTGTTATGGTTAGAGTAGGTACTACTAGCGAAAGAGGATGATGGAAAAAACGCGTGACGTCACTGGAACTGAGGATATATATACCGGTCTGGGCGGAAGGTCAGTCACTAGTGTTCCGTGACCCCGCTCCAGACAGGTAAGCCTTCAGTGTTCCTAAAAGCCTTGCCACACTTGAAAAAAACATTGTTATTAATATCTAACAGTAAATTGTCCTCCCGGATACAGCTGCCGAGAGGACCAGCAAAAGACTGTCTTTCGGTTGTTGTTTGACGAAGGCTGCATGTGGAGTTGCCTCTCAAACAAGGACGACGGCCAGAAGGACCCAGTGACTCTCAAACAATATTTGTGGCGTGAGTGTATTTTGGTCGTTTTCCATCAGTTCCCTCACGTATAGTTAGGTAGGATAGAATAGGAATATTTGTATTAAGGTATATGTTTATGTTTGTGTCGCTAAGGGTGGATAAGCATTTGTAAGAGCACCACCACGGATATAGCGAGTACTTTATTTTGTTTATTCATCATTAAAGTTGTCCATTATTTTTATATTCGTTTTCTGTTCATATACCAACTCTGACCCTCGGTACATATATATATATATATATATATATATATATATATATATATATATATATATATATATATATATATATATATATATATATATATGTGGTGCCTGATGGAGGGGAGCTGGAACAGGGACACGTTATTTATACAAAACAAAACAAAAGAAAGTAATTGAGAAATTGGTGTAACTGTCATTGGAGGCTAAGCTTTTATCACGTCCACAGGGAAAGAAGGCCTCCACGACAGTTACACCAATTTCTCAATTACTTTCTTTTGTTTTGTAGATAAATGAACGGCTAGAAAGCCAATGCCAAAATTCCGAGTTAAGCTTTAGGGAACTATGTGTCACGTAGGACGGTCTGATAGACCCAGCCCATGTATTCAGGAGTAGGAATCGCGTATTCCTATTTAGTGAGGAAGAATTATACTATGTCTACATAACCAGAAACATTGAGATCACCTTAATTTCGGAAATCCCCTGAGAAAATGTTCTTTAACTATTCTCAGGCCCAGTTACAAAATTTTAATATTACTTTAAGGTGATGTTTTTCAGGGAAGGGAGTCAAGGGTATAACTTTTAATGTGTGAAGAGTTTGGTATCTCGAGGTGAGATAAGTATTGCCAACTCTGTGTGTTTATATTCATTTTGAGGAAGGTGATGTTTTTCTGCCATGAGCCATTAAGTTGTCTGATACTATAACTAAGCTGTGTTTCTAAGGCTCAATGATATTCAAAAGTATACCATAAATAAATAACCCAAGTAAAATTCTGAGAAAGTGATTCCGTGTTAATACTAACCTCCGTTGGTGTGGTAAGGTAAGTGTGGGAAGGTGCTCAACACTCTTGAAAAAGGATATGAAACAAATCCACGAATCCATGTGCCTTATTGAAACTCAGTCCACTCTACCAAATAACTAAATTGTTAAATCAGTTCCCTTTTCTTTCCATTGGTCACCCATATTTCCCTAGTAGTAATTATTTTCTCTTTAGAATATTTTAACTTCCCTTTAGGAAGAAACTAAATTCCCTGAGAATCCCCTAATTCTCATTAAACCTTTGGGGGTGGTGGCAGCTTTCTTTTCTTAATATTCAGGGAAATATCCAACATCAGGGACCATTAATAAATATAATTAATCAAAGTAAATATTTTTTTAATTGCCATAAGAGTCCCCCATTAGAAGTTAATTTAACGACAAGGCACCACACTGGTGGTCCTTCAGCAGTGAAGTGAAAGTAAAACAAATTAAATAAAGAATATTACAACAACAACAAACAACCATAAATAAAATTAACGCCCCCGTTCCCCCCCCCGGGCACCACAAAGGCTTAGTGTCCAGTCAGTATAATTCACTTCCTTAACTCAGAAGTTAATACATAGTCACAATAACATAGAAATTACCATGAAAACTATATATTGTACACCATGAAATATTATTTTGAGGGGGGAACAGGGGGCCATGTGGGTTTGAAACCACGTCGTCCTTCTTTAAGAGAAGGAAATTAGTATTATCCACTTATAATAGATTTCAACAGAGGTATACATGTATTGTCAGACTACTGGGGAAGATTATGGACTATATAATAATGGTGAGAGGCATTGGATTTCACAAATATTGAGAAATTTCGAGAGCGATCTCACTCACCTGTTGACGCGATCAAGGCTTTTTTAGTGTCCAGTGACGCTCTCGATGGGAAAAACGCGGGAGATGAGAAGGGGGAAGGGGGGTTTTTCGAGAATATTCCTCCTTTGATCTTATTATAAATTGATTATTGAAACATGAAATGGTTATCAGCTTATAGGAAATTAATTTTGACGCTAAATAAGTAACATTTAGATATCTATTGAACCTGATTTCTGGATTAAGATATAGGGGAACGTTTTGGGCAGACCTGACTGATAGCACATAGGTACACGCGCCCAAAAAACTATCGGCACCCCAGGGAGCGATGAAGTACGAAATCATTCGCATTATTTCATTCGGTAAGGTTGGCATGCCTGCCTCATTCATAAAAAACGGTGGAATTGCCGTTAGTACACTATTGTTCTAATGAATAGTTATTTTTGTCGGTAAAATATTATTTACACGTAAGAACACAAATGAAGGTCACGAGAGCGATAATTAAAATGTTAAGTTCAAAGTTATCAAGAAACTGGACGGAATAAGCAAATTTGATGAGAGAATTGTGCGTCATGAACTGATATTCTATATTTCATTTGAGTCATTCTGAAGTTAAGCTTCTCAATATTATTGGGAAATAATTAGCAGTGTGGTAGATATATAATATAAACACCACTTTCCTTAAGTGGCATTGCAAAACTATCACGTATTGAATGGGATCACTTGAAACGAGAATTGAGTAATGAACCCTGATTCGAACTTTTTTTCGAAACACCCTGAGTTTAAGCAAACGATGTCAATATCGTTGGGAAATTTTTATGTAGTGTATCAGTCACAATGGAAACCTCACCAGAATCACGTCAAACCATCATCGTCCTTCACGAAGAAGGGCGAAGCAATGGGGAGATCGCCAGGCGACTTGGAATATCCAAGCACACCGTGGCTAGATATTACTGAGTGGCAACTGCAACATCAGTGGCACTCAGTGCTACCAACAAATACGTCATTTTCCATATATATAAGTTCGTGTCTGATAATGTTTCCTACGGTAGGGGTGCCGATAGTTTTTTGGGCGCGTGTACGTGAGCTCGTGGTCACTTCACATGATGCATTATTACGTCATTCTTAACAAAGTTTTGTGAGAAGATAACTAAGTAGGTTAATTATGTTAGACTATGGAGAGCATTTTGACAAGTTAATGACTATTAATAGTGATTAGATTATGATACTAATTTCTTTCCATAGAAAACTGTCTTGTGGGGGGGGATGACTGCATAGGATTTGAAAGTTTGGAGGAACAATTCCAATATAAACATTAATATAAACATATAGTATAAAATTATGAATGATATGCGAGTAAAAACATTTATATAATGCAGTATCACCTTGGGAATACAGGATCTAAGGGCATAACTAAACCAAAAAAAAAAGGCACATTCAGTAAGGCCTATTTGAGATCAAATTGGAGGCATCACACGACTTTTCCCTCCGGGTGAAATGTTTTTACTCACTAACCCCCGAAAAAATTACATCTTAACATGTTTACAATTTAGGAACTGGTTTTATGGTCACTAAAGTTATAACCCACCTTGGTTTTCCATCAGACTAACATTCACTCGACCTTCCCCATCACTCCACTACTTCAGCAGCCCTTCCTGGCTAAATCACTGGCAACGTAATATGTGGTTCCTGAGAAACCAATTGCCTGGCTACTGCTGCTACTTGGCTGTAGTTCAGATTATTGTAGGGCACACCCCAGTCCACATACTCATGAGAGAAGTATGGATGATCTCGTCAACTGTACAAGATCCCGGACACTCGATAGCTAAGTTGAGCCTTCCCGACCCTTGACTTTCATACAACCAAACAATAACATAAATTCTCAGTCATTCATCTTCATTTTCTCACAACATTTGCATTCAATCACCCTTCATTCGTTTCCGCAGCAAGTGGTCATACAGGAAGCATTTGACAGAGCTTAGGCTACGTCCTGATGTCTCCTCCACCTCCTAACACCGGCAGACTGTAGCTTAGAGGCCTAATCACACTACTACCAGGTGTGATTCCCTCACGTTAAAGTGGCCTACAGCTTCCTGAACTAGTACATTGTGTGAACTACATACAATCCTGTGAACTTATTTTTTTTACCTCAAAAGTTCACCACTCCTTCAGGGCTCAAACTAGGCCCGAGGGGAATTAAGGTGGATAGTCTATCGACCTGTCACACCTGGGTCGATTCACCAACAACATACCTCCAAGGGGACTGTAACTTAGCACCACTAATTGTCCAAACCTGTTCCTTTACACCTTAAAAATTAATACCCATTGTGGCATAGTTCTTTGGGGTTGTTTCTGCCCAGCCACTGCACCAAACACTCCTCTATATATCTTCGAGGTCTATTCCTAAGCCGTGGAGGCATTGGTTCCTCATTGTCTTCCTTGGCACACGACACTTCCAAGGGGGCTAATAACCATTCCTCGGTACCCACATACGGCTTCACTTTCTCAGCTGCCCTTTGCACCTTTTGTCTGGTAAAGATGTTCTCTAGCAGGTAAGCACCACCATCCCTAATGATTTCTATAGTCTTGTAGGGACCGGTCCACTTAGGGTTCAGTTTCCTGCTAGTACTTGGCAGTGTCACTTCTTTTCTGACCCACACCAATTGTCCAACACTGACAGCTTGGTTAGTTCTTTTTCTGTTCGCCACTTCCCGGTACCGTCGTGTCTGTTTGAGGTGGGTCTGTTTGATCACCTCCTTAGCCACCTCTAGTCCTTCGGGGTCTCCTGCAATACTGGGGAGGGGGGAATCCACTTGACGAGGGGCATGGCGTCCGAAGAAGGCGAAGAAAGGCTGGACGGCCGTTGAAGAGTGCACAGCATGGTTGAGTACTGTCTGGCAGGACGCCAGATACTGCGGCCACTTGAGTGGGTACCCTGCACACAGGATAGCCAGTACCATCTTGAGGGACGAATGGAGCCTCTCCGTGGTGCTGTTCCCTCGGGGATGATATGGGGTTGTGTGACAGTTGACAATCCGATGCCTCCGGCAGAGGTCTTGGAACTGCCGGGACACGAACTCCAACCCGTTGTCGTGGACCACAGACTGGGGGGTGCCGAAGTCTGTGAGGTACTGCTCCATGCTCTCCACGACAGTGTGTGTGTGTTTTGTTTTAAATGGGTATAATTTTACAAATCTACTAAAATGATCCACTACAGTTAAGACATATCGATAACCATGTGTCCCTGCGGTCATATCAATAAGGTCAATTCCTAACCTTTTTAAGGGTTGTGATACTGATGGTAATTCTTGCCATTTCTGTTGCAATCCTGTGTTACCCTTAAACTGTTGGCAAGTGAGGCAATTTTTTACATACTGGTTAACTTCAGATTTCAGGTTGGCCCAATAGAAAAATTCTTCTGCCTTGGCTATTGTTTTCTTTTGCCCGAAATGTCCAGAAACTACATGGGCAAATTCTAAAGCTTTCTGTTTGAGTGGTTGAGGAACTACCAAGCAATAGTGAAGGGTGCCATCTACCTTTTCCTTAATAAAATACAAGACTTTTTCTTCTACCACAAACTGATCTAATATGACTTTAGGGTATAATTTTGTAGGTAGTTTTCCCCCTACTAAATATTCTGCTAGTCCTTTCCACCTCTCATCTTCTCTTTGGGCTTCGGCTATGGCTGTTAAACTTAGTCCTAAATAATTTCTGGGCTCGGCTATCTGACGAACTACTCTTACTGGCCTTGACAAACTGTCAGCCACCACATTTTGTTTCCCTTTTAGATACTTAATGTTGTAAGTATATTCCCTCATTTCAAGTATCCACCTGCTCATTCTGGGGCTTTTGGTTTTCCTCTTAAAAATACTAGTTAATGGTTGATGGTCAGTAAAAATGCTAAATTTTGTTCCCCATAAATAATGATGGAAATTTCTGCAGGTTAATACTACTCCTAGGGCTTCTCGATCAGTGGCTGAATATCTAGACTCAGTGGGGTTTAATTTTTTTGAAAAGTAACCGATGGGCTTGTGGTTTCCATCTGCTTGAATCTGGCTTAGGACACCTCCAACATGAGTATTGCTAGCATCCGTGGTGACTATAAATGGTTGTGTTAATTCTGCCTTAACTAACACTGGGGCATCACTGAGTATTTGTTTGAGGGTGGTAAAGGAGTGTTGGCATTCTTTTGTCCAATTAAATTTAGTATTCTTTTTTGTGAGGTTGTTTAGGGGGGCTGCTAATTTGGCAAAATTTTGGATGTGTTTACGATAGAAAGAACACATTCCTAAGTATCGTCTGACTCCTTTAACTGTGCTAGGAGGAGGCATTTGTTTGATGGCTTCTACATTTTTAGGGTCAGGTTTATATCCTTCTTTAGAGACCAAATGGCCCAAAAATTTTACTTCTGCCTCTCCAAAAGTGCATTTGCTTAAATTTAATTTGATGCCACTTTCCTCTAGGGTCTGAAAGATCTTTTGGACTCTAGTTAACATGGTGGAAAAATCAGGGGCCCACAAGATTATGTCGTCCAGATCATTTCTAACCCATCCCTCCTTCAGTAGAGGGGTTAAGATTGAAGCCATTTGTCGAGAGAAGATGGCTGGCGAGCAGGACAATCCAAACGGGAGTCTGCGGAAGCGATATAATGATATTCCATCACTAAAGGTGGTACTGTCTCGAGAACTGTCTTTGATGGTAACTTGGAAGTAGGCTTCCTTAAGATCTAGGGTGGTATAGAAAGCCTGGCCCGAGGCTTGCTCGACTAATTCGTCCAACCTTGGGAGAGGATAAATGTCAGTGGCTAAGTGAGCATTTACTTTCCTGTAATCGAGACACATCCTCTTAGAGCCATCTGATTGGCTTACTAATACAATCGGGCTCAGCCATGCAGCAGTCGATTTTTCTATAATTTCCCGGGCTTCCATATCTTCTAGCATTTGGCTAATTATTTCCTTTGAAGCTTCAGGATACCGGTACATAGGGGCCCTCACAGGACTGTCATCTGTCAACTGAATCTCCACAGGGGGGACATTAAGGGTTCCCAATTCTCCCTCTTCCAGCAAAAATAGCTGATCATGGGCTAAGATGACTTTATTTAATTCGGCTTTTTGAGTTTTCCTTAAATGGGACATGGGTAATTTAGATAAGAGGTGATGTAACTTTTCCTTACGTCCTCCAGGAATACTAGGTTGGTCAGAATGGGGAAGGAGGTAATTTTGAATGTGATGTACTGAAGGGGAATTTACTTCGCCCTTCTCATACCAGCCAAAAAGGGTGCCTACTTTAAAAATTTTGGGTACTTTGGTGTTGTTAGTTACTGGGCAGGGAATAGTTTGATCATCATTTACGTTAACACAAAAGGGGTGACAGTTACTGGAGGGTTTTCCTTGGGGGTGTACTATGAGGGTGGTACCAGTTTTTTCTGCAACCGATAGGAGAATGAATTTAGTTTGATATGGTTCTAGTCGAATTTCTTTGGGATTATGCAATTGGTTCTCAAGTTTTAATGATATTACTGGGGGAGGAAGTTGAGTTACGTTACGGACTGCACTTTTCCGAGGTCGAATTTGGTGGACGGCATAAGGAGCCTTTCCCCAATGAAATAACTTCTTCTCAGGATCCCATAGGAATGAGGAATGAAATAAGATGTCAGTTCCCAGCAACATGTCTGCTTGCAAATAGCTGTTTGGAACTACTGGGACCCATTTCTTTACTACAGTTTGCAGCCCAATACCTATTTCCACTAACACTGAACCCAGTATTCTGAGGGGTGTTCCTGTTACTCCTTGGAGACAAGGGAAGCTTCTTTTCTGGTGGAGTTCACAACCTAATTTACTTCTGGTGGATTCTTTCATTAAAGTGTAACTACTACCAGTATCCACCAAAGCTGACATTAATTTATTGTTTACTGATAGTTGAATTATAGGAGAGGTGGGGGCCTGAGCTAGTCAGCTATGATTCTGGTTAATTCTCCCTGGGCAATTGGCATTTCCCCTTCTGCAATTCATGCGTCGGCAGTCAAAGCACGACCCATCGTGGGGAGCTGAAGCACATTCTCTCAGGTTGTGAGTGTGGGAACGACAATAAGGGCAGAATACTTTTGGCTTTGGAGAGGACCATGACCGGCCAGAAGGAGTAAGGGACTGATACTGATGGTATTGGCTGGGTGGGTTAATTGATTTAAGCTGGCTTAATTGAGTTGTCGGGGCCTTCATCTGTTCTTTGAGATCCTCTATCTCGGACTTGTTTTCTGACTCTGGGGAGGGGGCTGGGGCAGGAGTTAAGGGTCGGGTGACTTTTGGTCTTACTGACTTTTCATTTTCTCTGGCCACCTGTTGTACAGATGGGGTTTGTGTCTTCAAGAAAAGTTGTCTTTGGTACTCAACTCTGTCCAGGAATTTATTTAGGGGGTAGGCTTCATCTAAGAAACCTTCCAATTTATCTTTGAGATCTCGTGGTAGACCTTGCCATACCTTTCGTTTTAGGTATTTGTTTCTATCAGGGAATTTTTCATTTGGAAATTTAGACTCTAAAGTGGCGTACTTGCAAATGGTTCTATTACAAAAAATTTGTGGGCTTTCTCCCCAGTCATAAAATTCATTTTCTAAATCCGGCCACGCTCAGTCTAGATTCACATCTACAGCAAATTCATCTTTTAATAGCTGACAAAAATGACTCCATGAAAGGTTCGGCTGTTTTCGTTGGTGGTTATGTATGAGCATGACTATTTCTGATCCTAACTGGCTTTTGGCGACTTGGATTCGGGAGGCATCATCGGGTGTGGCCTGTTCTATCAATTCAACAAACATTTGGAGGCGTGTTGAAGCCTCTAGGCCCTCTAGGTGGTTTAGTTCGAGCATGGGGATGTCTCTCGGTCTTCCTGTTTGATGACGCGACTTCCTATTCTCTCTATCACCGCGGCTTGTTGTCGTACCACATTCTTTAATTCTTCGATTTCCCCCTTCATGATTTTGGAGTTTTCAGGATCCCAACTGCCCTCTAATACCTCCCCTCCTCTGTCTTCATACTCCATTTTGGCTAGGGATACTGTGTCGGTTTGTACCTTAATCCAGGCTAATTTATGATCTAATCCGACTCTTCCCCATCCATGAAATTCCTTATGGTTTTTCTTAGTTTGCTTTTCACTCTTTGTTTACCTTCTTGATTCCAATGAATTCCATCCTCTGATAGGTTCTCTACCCAAAACTCACTGATGAAATGGATTTGTTGATTGGGCAGGTGTTTTTGTAATTTTTTATTTATGGCCCTTTGTACCTTCCTATAATCCTGATGGGACATGAATTCTTCATTGGGGTAGAATCTGGGTTCTATTAAGCATACCCATACTACTGCTTGGCAGTCTTGTTCAATAGACTCTATTATTTGGCTAATGTTCTCTACAATGTCTTTAGGATTTGATTCCTGGTCAATATCATTACTGCCTATCCAAAGTATACATAGGTCATGTTCCCAGTTTAGCACTTCATTCATTCGGGTATCATTATTGAAATTGTCTGCTCTACCTCCAGGTGCCCGGAATATTCTTATTTCTGTATTTTCCACTACTAATTTGTTTGGGATTTGACTTTGACCCACCACTGAAATTTTCCACATTCTCCCTTGTTGTGGTAATTGTTAGGTAGTGCTCAAAACACTTTGAATCCTACCGCTGCCACCAGTGTGGTGCCTGATGGAGGGGAGCTGGAACAGGGACACGTTATTTATTTAATGATTGTATTGATTGATTAATTTTACTTTCACTTCACTGCTGAAGGACCACCAGCACCAGTGTGGTGCCTTGTCATTAAATTAACTTCTAATGGGGACTCTTATGGCAATTAACCAGTTATTTACCTTAATTATATTTAATGATGATCCCTGATGTTGGTTATTTCCCTGAATATTAAAAAAAAAAGAAGCTGCCACCACCCCCAAAGGTTTAATGAGAATTAGGGGATTCTCAGGGAATTTAGTTTCTTCCTAAAAGGGAAGTTAAAATACTCGAAAGTGAAAATGATTACTATCAGTGAAAATATAGGCGACCAACAAAGAAAAGGGGGACTAATTTAACTATTTATTTAGCTGGTAGAGTGGACTGAGTTTCAATAAGGCACATGGGTACGTGGATTTGTTTCATATCCTTTTCAAGAGTGTTGAGCACTTCCCCACACTTACCTTACCACACCAACGGAAGTTATTATAACACGAAATCACTTCCTCAGATTTTACTTGGGTTATTTATTTACTGTATACTTTGGATATCACAGGCTGACCATTGAGTCTTAGAACACAGCTTAGTTAAAGTATCAGACAACTTAATTGTTCATGGCAGAGATAAACTTCCTCAAAAAAAATAAATATACAGAGTTGGCAATACTTATCTCACCCCGAGATACCAAACTCTTCACACATTACAAGATATACCCTTGACTCCCTTCCCTGAAAAATATCACCCTAAAGAAATATTATAATTTTGTAACTGGGCCTGAGAACAGTTAAAGAACCTTTTCTCAGGGGATTTCTGAAATTAAGGTGATCTCATTGTTTCTGGTTATGCAGACATAGTATAATTCTTCCTCACTAAGTAAGGAATACACGATTCCTACTCCTGAATAAATGAGCTGGGTCTATCAGACCGTCCTACGTGACACATAGTTCCCTAAGGCTTAACTCGGAGATTTGGCATTGGCTTTCTAGCCGTACATTTAACTACAAGACAAAAGAAAGCAAATGAGAAATTGGTGTAAAATGTCGTGGAGGCATTCTTTCCCTGTTGACGCGATCAAGGCTTAGTGTCCAGTCAGTATAATTCACTTCCTTAACTCAGAAGTTAATACATAGTCACAATAACATAGAAATTACCATGAAAACTATATATTGTACACCATGAAATATTATTTTGAGGGGGGAACAGGGGGCCACGTGGGTTTGAAACCACGTCGTCCTTCTTTAAGAGAAGGAAATTAGTATTATCCACTTATAATAGATTTCAACAGAGGTTTACATGTATTGTCAGACTACTGGGGAAGATTATGGACTATATAATAATGGTGAGAGGCATTGGATTTCACAAATATTGAGAAATTTCGAGAGCGATCTCACTCACCTGTTGACGCGATCAAGGCTTTTTTAGTGTCCAGTGACGCTCTCGATGGGAAAAACGCGGGAGATGAGAAGGGGGAAGGGGGGGTTTTCGAGAATATTCCTCCTTTGATCTTATTATTAATTGATTATTGAAACATGAAATGGTTATCAGCTTATAGGAAATTAATTTTGACGCTAAATAAGTAACATTTAGATATCTATTGAACCTGATTTCTGGATTAAGATATAGGGGAACGTTTTGGGCAGACGTGACTGATAGCACATAGGTACACGCGCCCAAAAAACTATCGGCACCCCAGGGAGCGATGAAGTACGAAATCATTCGCATTATTTCATTCGGTAAGGTTGGCATGCCTGCCTCATTCATAAAAAACGGTGGAATTGCCGTTAGTACACTATTGTTCTAATGAATAGTTATTTTTGTCGGTAAAATATTATTTACACGTAAGAACACAAATGAAGGTCACGAGAGCGATAATTAAAATGTTAAGTTCAAAGCTATCAAGAAACTGGACGGAATAAGCAAATTTGATGAGAGAACTGTGCGTCATGAACTGATATTCTATATTTCATTTGAGTCATTCTGAAGTTAAGCTTCTCAATATTATTGGGAAATAATTAGCAGTGTGGTAGATATATAATATAAACATCACTTTCCTTAAGTGGCATTGCAAAACTATCACGTATTGAATGGGATCACTTGAAACGAGAATTGAGTAATGAACCCTGATTCGAACTTTTTTTCGAAACACCCTG
>JAXIVD010002986.1:10000-20000 GCA_036785275.1 Cancer borealis
GAGAAATCATATCAGTGCTGCTATCTCGTCAGAACGACAAGAAACATAACGTAAACAATTGCCGCCACCACCTGTTTCTGAGTGTATAATGCCCGGCTTTAAATGTAAGAAACATTCATATTATCAAAGAGGTAACACGCGTAATTCTATATATTTCAATAAGTGGTGCAATCTAGAGCTTCATCTTCCTCCCCTCTTCCTTCCTTTTCCTCCCCTCTTCCTTCCCTTTTCCTCCCTTCCCTTACGTCACGTAGCTAATAACTAGAGATCGGAGTCGGAGTCGGATACACCAGAAATCAAGGAGTCGGAGTCAGAGTCGGATTCGGGTGTTTTGAGTACCGACTCCACTGCTCTGCTTTCTATCACTGTGGCCTCACAGTCAAGGCCGCTTATATCCGTGGTTGAGAGGGTGGAGTATCTTATATCCCTGAGACACAGAAAGGCAGACCTGAGCAGGGAAAAGGAGAGGCGACACCTCATCCAGGAGACAACATGGATCCTTGGCTGATGCTTCTTTTCTGCCATTATGTCAGCTTATTTTGAACAGAAGCACTTAGCTCTCGAGCCCATCCCGCCAGACGTGGTGAAGACGAGAGGTGTGAAGCTGCCCTGGTCAACATGCTGGATCATCTCATCATACGCCCTGATCTTCTCCCGCTCATTCCTGTGGTGGGCAGCATCCAGGGAGAGTTCTTGGTGACAAGAAGGCTTTCTACTCCCTTGTCCAGAAACCTCGAGCACTGATGTCCATGCGAGCTTCGTTGGTTGTGTTGGCAGTCCTGTATCGCAGATGTTCGCCGTCCAATGGTAGAAGGGTTGGTTAGGTGGAGACATCATGGCACATCTCTGCATGTTGACGGTCAGATCCCTCACCTCGTCATGCCTGATACACACGAATCCCCATTTTACACGTCATGGAGTGATTGACGTTATTGGGGAAACCACACACGCAGGTGTTGGGACGTCCGTTCACTGGCCAGCAATACCTCAGAGCAACGGCGTCGACAAATTCCTGTTTGCTGAGGCTGAAGCCTCCTCCTCCTCCTACTCTTCAAAGTCTTCCTCTCCTTGATGTTTCTATTTATTCAGTGATGTTAGCCAGTTGGATGCTCTCGTTTTCTGTGCAGTTTGGATTTTTCTCACCGTTTTAGCAGGCAAGATATTTTTTTCAGATGTTCAAGACGGTTTCTTTAATCTTGTTGCCTGTCTCTTGTTGTCTTTTTCCTTTCCTCAGTGACCACACTTTGGTCTATTACACCATATGCGTCCTGAGTAATGATTTCTGTGAGGGACTTGGTTAGATTGAGGGAGTTGAAGTTCTCCACAACAGCCAATTTCTCAAGGGAGGTGATTCCCATCCCGCCCAGTCTTGATGGAAGTTCAAGCAATGCCCTCTCATCATCCCTGATGGTGGGAGATCTCAGTAGCGCTGGTAAAGTGTTCCTTATAACGTTCTTCAACGGTGTAAGGAGAGGGTTGATGCCTGGGATGGTGCGCATGACGAAGTTCCACCAATGTTGCAGGCGTGTAAGCGGAGTAGGCTGCGTGAGGCTCAGTCTTGGCCACGTCAGACAGGACGTTTACTGCTCTCACCCACTCCGTCACTTTCTCTCCAATGTACTCCTTGAATTCCTCTGTTCCTACGACAGGACCCAACTGCCTCTGTCCATGCTTTGTTATAATTACCCCACTGCCACTGAAGGTTTCTGTCGCACCGTCATAGTGTTCGGGCTTTACAATAAAGACGAACTTCCCGGCATTGGGTGTGTAACCTATAATAGGACCATTGTCATTCACCAACCCCCACCACTCTTTCAGGTCAGATATATTGCCTGCCCCTGATAGATCATCAGCATACGCCACCTGCTTCACCTTTGTTTTTTTCATATTTAAAATAATATCTTAGAGCACTGAGAGCCAGAGGGCGTAGATAACCATGGCCACTGGGTCACCTTGTGTGGTCCCTTCATATTACTTCACTACCTTAATACTACTGGTATTATTACTATTTATTTACACATTGGAAGGTTCCCTATATGTGTTTTCTACATATCTCACCAGAGAAAGCCATTTAATGTTAATGTTGTGAAGCATTGTTTTTTTGTTAATTGTGTTGAATGCATTTTTAGCGTCTACTGAAAGCACCGCTTAACAATTATCTTCACTGAAGATAACTCTCATAGCGTAGATGACTGCTTCTCCCCCTGCCTGTTGTCCTGTACACACTTGAAGGTTTCCTACCGCCCTCCTCACATCTTCCTTGACAACCGCCATGATGCATTTACCCACGACGCGTCGTATGACTTTGCCGATGTCAATGGGTCTGCATCCCGGGGAATGAGGGGGCAGGCAGTGAGGGGGTCGACATTGTGACAAGTGGTGCTAGCAAGCTTCCTCGCTAGTGCCGCCAGGGCGCTACACAGGTCACTAGCTGCGCTATCACAGAGGTTGCTGCTCATCAGGCGACTCCACCCTCTCGCATCTAATCCTGATGGACCAGCACTGCCATGTGTTTGGAAAGATTTTTTCCAAACCATTTATCCCGTTATTATTTCGAAGATAACATTGTTCCTTGTACAGTGACATCCCAGTAGTCTGAGTCCATCCGCGTCACTGGGTGGAGTAGCTGGATGATTTCCCTGGTGAGAGGCAACACTCCACCTGACTGTTCTTCAATAAATGCCCGCAATGGTGATGACACCTTGCATTGCCGCATCTCGTCGGCAACACTATGGGCTTTGTCTTCCTGTCTTCGATTGTTTAATAAAGATCTTGGCAGTCTCTTCAGGATGGCTCTGGCTTTCTCTCGGAAAGAAGATTTTCAGCACAAACGGTGTAAGGGGTGCGTCTTGGATAGAACTATGGAAAAGGACAACCATTTCTTTTACAATTTTGGTGTGGCTGCACATTTGGTGGCTCAAAGAGATTGTATGTAGGCCACCCAACTATTTCATTGAACGTGTCGTTCACCCACATGGTTGTTGCTCCCTCCGTTATTCCCTTCTAGATGAAATTTTTTTCTCCCATTCGCATTTTCTTTCTCATCCAAGTCGAGTCGCGGCAGCGGTGGAGTGGGCGGTGGCGGTGGCGGCGGGTCAGCCGCTCGTTGTTGATCCTCATCCTCATGGAGCTCTTGGCTGTCACCTGGTCTCTCCTCCTCCTTCTTCCTACTATGGGGTTCACATCCTAGGGGTTTTGGCATCCATTTTCCTTCCTACAGTTTATGAACTTTCTGTTTTGCCTCCAACATTGACAATTAACATATTTGGGTCCTCGTTGTACACTGACAACATCTATGTGCGAGTGGGTTAGGCATTGTTTTGATAACGTGACATTATCATGGAGAGAGAGAGAGAGAGAGAGAGAGAGAGAGAGAGAGAGAGAGAGAGAGAGAGAGAGAGAGAGAGAGAGAGAGAGAGAGAGAGAGAGAGAGAGAGAGAGAGAGAGAGAGAGAGAGAGAGAGAGAGAAGAGAGAGAGAAGAGAGAGAGAGAGAGAGAGAGAGAGAGAGAGAGAGAGAGAGAGAGAGAGAGAGAGAGAGAGAGAGAGAGAGAGAGAGAGAGAGAGAGAGAGAGAGAGAGAGAGAGAGAGAGAGAGAGAACTAGAGTCAAATTCAAATAGTTTATTTCCACTAAAATAGAGGTTATTCTTTTCCAGGTGCAATAAGTTACAGCATAAAGTATATATCACTAATATAAAATAATCACAAACCAAAACAGTTGTGTCATAATACTTTTTCTTGTGAATATTGGTAGTGACAATTTGCTCATATTTTGTTTGTATATACAATCATATAATGGTAAATCACCCTAGCTTATACTGCCTTTTCCTTCGCCGTTTGATCGCACTAATTCTTACTACTTTATACAATATATTTGATTTTATGCTAAACAGAATAAAAATTACATTAGAATACCTCATCTCCTCTGGCAAACTATGCAAGTCAGCGACATCATCAATTACTATGAAATAAATATTGATTAACTACTTATATAGGAACGTTAACATGACATTTGTAGGACAACATACAATTTTCCTCAGGTCTTTCTGCTGTACTACAATATTTTTATTGTATTTATAGTAAATAACTTGCTAAACTGAGCATTTCCCTTTGCTGCCTTTGCTGTAGTCGAATACCTTGGTCGTATCAGTAGCTAATCATGACTTTATATAATAAAAATACCATATGAAATCAAGATTTATTGTGCTGAAAAGGATAAAAAGTGATTAAATAATTGTGTGATAGTGTAAGATACCAGTGATATCAAGAAAAAAAGGAGTAATTTCCATAATATCATCCTCTGTTAGCTACCATATAGTCAGATAGCAGTAAGTTTATCTCCTGCGTGACGTCACACTTTTAAGAGACTGACTACGAAATCGAGTTAGAGTATCCGGTGGATTTACTTGTTATTATGGTATATATACTTTATCTCACTGTGACTCATTTCACAAAGGTCCACACTGTTTATACCAGAATAAATGTGACCTATACCCGGAGCCATCCACACACGTCTCACCCCTACCGACGTTCTATTTCTACTACTACTACTACTACTACTACTACTACTACTACTACTACTACTACTACTACTACTACTACTACTACTACTACTACTATTACTACTACTACTACTACTACTACTACTACTTTTTTTTTTTTTTTTTTACTACTACTACTACTACAGATACCTCCACCCCATGTTTATTTATTAAATAGACGAGGGCTCCACGAATTGGAGGTCAATGGCCCCAACTCTGGTCGCCACTGACTGTGGCATCCAACCATATTACTACTAATTATCTACTATTTACTTAAATACAATACTTATTTACATATCTATATACCTATGTTGTCTACACACTACTACTACTACTACTACTACTACTACTACTACTACTACTACTACTACTACTACTACTACTAGTACTACTACTACTACTACTACTACTACTACTACTACTACTACTACTACTACTACTACTACTACTACTGCTACTACAACAACAACAACTACTACTACTACTACTACTACTAATAATAATAATAATAATAATAATAATAATAATAATAATAATAATAATAATAATAATAATAATAATAATAATAATAATACCGCTACTACTACTATTACTACTACTACTACTACTACTACTACTACTACTACTACTACTACTACTACTACTACTACTGTTACTACTACTATTACTACTACTACTACTACTACTCCTACTACTACTACTACTACTGATACAACTACTATTGATAATAATTAAGCAATTTGACATGATGGGTGATCATAAAACTCAAAAGCCTCACCCATCATACCCAAACTGCTCGCTCAAGAAAAAAGTGTGTCCATGTCTTTCACAAGGTAGCAAAGGAAATAGATGGTAGAAAGGGAGGTAGGAGGTAGCAAGGAAAGTAGGAGGTAGAAAGGGAGATGGGAGATAGAAAAGGAGGTAGGAGGTAGGAGGTAGAGAGAGGTATGAGGTAGAAAGGGAGATAAGAGGTAAAAAGGGAGGTAGGAGGTAACATGGGAGGTAGGAGATAGGAGATAGAAAGGGAGGTAGGAGGTAGAAAGGGAGGTAAGAGGTAGGAGGTAGGAAGTAGAAAGAGACGTCGGAAGTAAAAAGGGAGATAAGAGGTAGAAAAGAATCTAGGAGGTAGAAAGGGAGGTAGGAGGTAGAAAGGGAGGTAGGAGGTAGAAAGGGAGGTAAGAGGTAGAAAGGGAGGTAGGAGGTAGAAAAAGAGATAAGGGATAGGAGATAAGAGGTAGAAAGGGAGGCAGAAGATAGAAAGGGGGTTAGGAGGTACGAGGTAGAAAGGCAGGTAGGAAGTAGGAGGTAGAGAGAGAGGTAGGAGGTAGAAAGAGAGATTGGAGGCAGGAAGTAGGAGTTAGAAAGGGAGGTAGGAGGTAGGAGTTAGAAAGGGAGGTTGGAGGCAGAAGGTAGTAGATAGAAAGGGAGATTGAGGCTAAGAGATAGGAGGTCGATAGGGAGGTTAGAGATAGGAGGTAGAAAGGGAGGTGGGAGATAGGGGGTAGAAAGGGAGGTTGGAGGGAGGAGGTGGGAGGTAGAAAGGGAGGATGAACGTAGGAGGAAGGAGATAGAGAGGGAGGTTGAAGGTAAGAAGTAGGAGGTAGAAAGGGAGGTTGGAGGTAAGAGGTAATAAGGGAGGTAGGAGATAGGTCAAGGTGTCTCCTGTGAAAGATAAGTATGAGTATGTGCGACCAGTATTAAGCGAGATGAAAATTTTTAACAAATAATTTTAAAATTTACATTATAACTATTATATATATATATATATATATATATATATATATATATATATATATATATATATATATATATATATATATATATATAATAACCATCTAAGGGATGGTGCCTATGATCCCTAAAAAATTCTTTCAGATCCCTCCAGTGGTCTAGGAGGAGATAGACGACAGACGGACGGACAGACAGACTGACAGACAGACTGACATACATACAGGCACACAGACAAATTTTGGATGGGATCGTTTTGTAACTTGCAAACTTCTCGCTTAACTCGCAGTTTGAAATAAAACAAATATTAATATGTTACTAATACCAATTCAAAAATTAATACTAATACTATTAATAATAAGACATACTGATACTGTTAATACTATTACTATGGCTATTACTAGTGATACTAATACTAATACAAATGTTCTTGTTATTACTATTACTACTATTTCTACTTCTACTACTTCTACTACTCTTACTATTACTACTACTACTACTTCTACTAATACTAATCCTACTACTCCTACTACTAGTAGTATTACTTCTACTACTATGACTCTGCTACTGTTTCTGTTACTACTACTAATAATAATAATAATGATAATAATAATTATTATAATATTACTAACACTACTAATACTAATACTAATATTTATACTACTGTTACGACTACTACTGCTACTAATGATAATATTACTACTTGTACTGATGATAATGTTAGTATAAACAATAATAATTAAGTAAATAGACATGCTGGGTGACCAAGAAATTCAAAAAAACTCACCCAGCATACCCAAACTGATCGCTCAGGAAAGAAAGTCCTTCCATGTCCTTCAGAAGGTAGAAAGGGAGGTAGAAGGTAGGAGCTTGAAAGAGAGGTAGGAGGTAGAAAGGGAGATAGGAGATAGAAAGGAAGGTAGGAGATAGAAAGGGAGGTAGGAGGTAGATAAAGAGGTAAGATGTAAGAGGTAGACGGTAGAAAAAGAGATAGGAGGTAGAAAGGGAGGTAGGAGATAGAAAGGGAGGTAGAACGTAAGAGGTAGAAAGGGAGACAGGAGGTAGAAAGGGAGATATGACGTAGAAAAGGAGGTAGGAGTTAGAAAATGAGGTAGGAGGTAGGAGGTAGAGAGGGAGGTAGGAGATAGAAAGGGAGGTAGAAGGTAGAGAGGGAGGTGGAGGTAGGAAGTTGAAAGGAAGGTAGAAGGTAGATAAGGAAGTAGGAGGTAGGTGGTAGAAAAAGAGGTAGGAGGTAGAAAGTGAGGTAGGAGGTAGAAAGGGAGGTATGAGGTAGAAAGGAAGGTTGGAGGTAAGGGATAGGATGTAAAGAGGGAGGTTGGAGTAGGAGGTAGGAGGTAGAAAGTGATGTTGGAAATAAGAGATAGGAGGTAGATAGGGAAGTTAGAGATAGGAGGTAGAAGGGGAGATTGGAGGTTTGTTTTTTTTTACATTAAAAGGGGAAACATAAATAAGTTTTTTTTTAAATCCCGCTTATCGCCAGACCCTGTAAAGAGGACAGTAGGAGAAATACAGACATGGGGGTGAAGTCCAATATAGTGTGAGAGGTGTCTTGACACTCCTCTTTTCAAAAAATTTAAGTCATAGGCAGGTGGAAGAACAGACAAAGGAAGAGTTTCAGACTTTACCAGTGTAAGTAATGAAGGAATGAAGATACTGGTTAACTCTTGCAATAGGAAGATGGACAGAATAAGGATGAGAAGAAGTAGAAAGTCTTGTGCAGCGAGGCCGCATAGGGGGGGATGCATGCAGTTAGCAAGTTCATAAGAGCAGTCAGCATGAATAAGCGGTGGAAGATGGACAGAGATGCAACATTGCGGCGGTGACTTATAGAGTCAAGACAGTGAGTTAGAGGAGGAGAGTTGATTAGGCGAAAAGCTTTAGACTCCACCCTGTTTAATAGAACTGTATGAGTTGAGCTCTCTCAGACATGAGAACCATACTCCATACATGGGCGGATAAGGTCTCTGTACAGAGCAGGCAGGTGAGAGGGAGAGAAAAATGGACACAGACGCCATAGCACACCTTACTTCTTGGAAGCTGATTTAGTAGGAGTATAGATATGAAATTGCCAGTTTAGATATTTAGCAAGAGATAGACCGAGTGTGTTTGATGTGGAGGAAAGGGGAAGCTAAGTGTCATTGAAGAAGAGGGGATAGTTATCTGAAAGGTTATCTCGAATAGATAGTTGTAAAATTAAAGTTTTTGACGCATTGAACAAAACCAGGTTTGCTCTGCCCTAATCAGAAACTAGTGAAAGATCAGAAGTTAAGCGTCCTATAGAATCTCGCCTTGAGTCATTTAATTCTTGTTGGGTTGGGCGCCTGTTGTACGACGTTGAAAAATGCAAGGTGGTGCCATCAGCATAGGAGGGGATAGGGCATTGAGTCAGATTTAGGAGATCATTGATGAATAATAGAAAGAGAGTGGGTGATAGAACAGAACCCTGAGGAACACCACTGTTGATTGTTTTAGGAGAAAAACAATGACCGTCGACTACAGCAGCAATAGACAGATCGGAAAGGAAACTGGAGATGAAGGAGCTACAGAGAGAAGGATAGAATCCGTAGGAGGGTAGTTTAGAAATTAAAGATTTATGCCAGACTTTATTGAACGCTTTCGATATGTCAAGGCCGACAGCAAAGGTTCCACCTAGAAGAGGATAACCAAGATTCAGTTAGGAAAGCAAGAAGATCACCAGTAGATCGGGCTTTACAGAAACCATACTTGCAATCATAGAGAAGGTTGTGAGCTGATAGATGCCTCATTATCTTCTTGTTAAGGATAGACTCAAAGGCTTTAGAAAGACAGGAAATCAAAGCTATAAGGCGATAGTTAGAAGAATTGGAGCAGTCACCTTTTTTAGGGACAGGTTGAATGTGAGCAAACTTCTAGCAAGAAGGATAAGTAAAAGTTTAGAAATTAAAGATTTATGCCAGACTTTATTGAACGCTTTCGATATGTCAAGGCCGACAGCAAAGGTTCCACCTAGAAGAGGATAACCAAGATTCAGTTAGGAAAGCAAGAAGATCACCAGTAGATCAGGCTTTACAGAAACCATACTTGCAATCATAGAGAAGGTTGTGAGCTGATAGATGCCTCATTATCTTCTTGTTAAGGATAGACTCAAAGGCTTTAGAAAGACAGGAAATCAAAGCTATAAGGCGATAGTTAGAAGAATTGGAGCAGTCACCTTTTTTAGGGACAGGTTGAATGTGAGCAAACTTCTAGCAAGAAGGATAAGTAAAAGTAGAGAGACAGAGACGAAAGAGTTTTACCAAGCAGTGAGTGAGTTCGGAAGCACAGTTTTTGAGAACAATAGGAAGGACTCCATCCGGATCGTAAGTCTTCCGAGAATTAAGGTCAGGAAAACGTCATATTAAGAATTTTCATTTTAGGGATGAAGTAGTCAGAGGGTAGAGGAGTAAGAGGAATATGCCCAGTATCATCGAAAGTAGAGTTGATAGCAAAGGTTTGAGCGAAGAGTTCAGCTTTAGAGAAAGAAGAGACAAATATGGGACCATCTGGTTAAAGTAAAGGAGGGAAAGATGAAGAAAATAAATTGTTAGAGATGTTATTGGCTAGATGCCAGAAAGCACGAGATGAGTTAGAGTCGGAAATAATTTTCTATTGATGAAAGAGTTTTTAGTAAGTTATAGAATAGATTTGGCATGATTACGGGCAGAAATATATAGGGTATGAGTTTCAGCAAAT
>JAXIVD010002986.1:25000-51178 GCA_036785275.1 Cancer borealis
GTCTTATGTTGAAATTAACGGAAATATTAGTATAGGGAAACTGTATACAGATACACTTCAGACTACTTTGGCGTAGTACATAGGGAATGTCTGGCCCTTCTTATCACTTAAGCCGCGTTGCACAGACTGCTAATGAGAATGATGTCGAATGCAGATTTAGCGTTTTCCGGCAGGAATATTTGAATAAATTATACATGACAATAACACAAAAAAAATTACTTTTGGGATAACGAAGCCACACAAACTTGCCTTGTTGATACTGTTTGCAACCGACTGTTGTTAATAATATTTCAAGGCTTAAACATGTTTACTAATTGTTTAGTTAATGAATAATTTGTTGGAGCAGCAAGCAGATATGACTGGCGTGGTAGTGGGGTTGGACCAAGAGAGGAGCAGATATGTGGATTTTAGCGACTTTTTGTACATGGACCAAGAGAGGCTCATTTACAAGAGACCCGTGCTCGAGTCCGACATGGCAGGATTTCTAAAGCCGTATACAACAACGGTAAGGGGCTGTCCACTTCTTACTAGTGATCGTTATCTTTTTTTTTTATAAAACATGTCTTTTACATATCATAAATCTTATTAATGATTACGGATTCTGTTAATTAATTTTAGGTAAGTTTAACTATAGATGACTTATTTCCTGAGGCATCTATCTTAAAGCTAATTAATCCTAAATATATTTACAGCTAATATGTCTGCGTCAAAGTCACTCTCACTGCCACTGTCACTGTCAGGCACATCACTGTTCTGGCATCATCACCGAAATTTGAGTGGGGAAAAAGAAAAAACACACGGCACTGTCAGGTATCACTTCCATCATCACTACACTGTCACTATAAGGGTGGGTGTGTTTGAAGCCAGGTGTGGGCGGCAGATTTCATTTGGCAGTGAAAGTATTCCACACCACCATTGTGGCGCACGTGAAGGCTTTATGACACCCTACTGTGCGGATCGTCGGAACTTCGTGTTCCGAGTACCGCTTTAATAGTGCGCTCTCTTCTCCTCTAAGGAACACAAAGGGCGATAAGGTGTGGGATGTGCTACGCCTAAGCCTGGTGCAGCACTGTGAGAGCACCAACACTCCTCCGGTGCTATAAGGTGTCCAGTTTTCCCTGGGGAGCGTCAGGCTGCAGATTTCGCAGTGATCGCTACCACTGCTGCTGCTGCTGGTGATGGAGTCGCTACGGCTGCCCTTGGTCAGGTCGGCGTCGCTGTGTCTGGTCTCTGGCATCGTTTATGAGATGCTCAGCCCGCCTTTGCACCTTGTCCAACAAAGAGAGGTTGCTCTGAGCACTATTCATCCAGATGAGGGAGCTGTACTCCATGATGGGCCTCACCTGCGCCTTATGCAACTTCATAAGACCCTCAGCGTCGAATAGGTGTCTTACTTGACGCAGACGTGTCACCCTAAGGGAGGCTTTGCGGGCCACACTTTCCAAGTGGCGGTCATAGCTCAGTTTGGATTCAACCTCTACCTTTAGGATGTTGGTAGTCATGGATGGCAAAGTTATCTTCGCCAAATCTCAGCTGTCCTGCGAACAGCCTGGCGTCTTCACGTGAATGTGATATGAGGATGACCTGGGTCTTCTCAGCTGCAAATTTGACCTGCTACCTGCTGATCCAGGCCAGGATATCGTCGAGTTGACGATTGGTGGCATCAATCACGTTTGCGGCCTCCTTGTTGGCTGTGGGGGAGAATGCAGTCGTTAGCATAAGCCGATGCCACAGTGAGGCACTGCAGGTCATTGAAGTAGATTTTCCACAGGAAGGGCCCCAAGATTGACCCCTGTGGAATAGATGGCTTAATCGGGAACGTTACTTAAGTGCACACATTCACCACGACCTTTAGACCCCAGCTCTACAGGTAGTTCGAGAACAACTCCAGCAGCCGTCCCGTCACATCAAGTTGTTCAAGCTAGGCGAGGAGCCTCCTATACCATACACGGTCGAAAGTTCCAGCGATGTCCAGGGCAATCACAAGAGAAGGGCGGTCGGAGTTCAGGGCATTGTGTAATGAATTTACAAGGAGGAACATGTCTGAAGCTGAGTGTCCTTTACTGAATCCAAATTGGTCTGCGGAGATGAGGTGGTCTTCTTCCAGGTAGATTGTCAGCTGCTCAGCAATGACCCGCTCCAATTTTTTGGTGACAACAGACAATAGCGAGATGGGGCAGTAATTGGATGGGTCTAACTTGTTCCTTTTTTGTGTACGGGCGTGACGCAGGACTCTTTCCATGCAGTAAGCCATGTACGAGATCTGAGGCATTGCTGGAAAATGTGAGTTAGAGGCTTCGACAGCTCCCACGCGCAGTGCTTCAGCATGAAGGGGTTGACTCTCTCAGGCCCTGGCGTATTTCTGGTGATGACATTTTGCAGATACCGAGCTACAACGTCCTCAGTGACCACTAAATCATCCAGAGGCAGGTTACACAATGGAGTGAGGTGGGGAGGCTGACTTTCAGGCTTCTCAGTGGTCATCTTGCTGCTGAAGTGGGCGGCCATGAGGTCAGCCTTGGTTTGGTTCGTGACCACCAGGTCTCCGGCTGCCGTTTTGAGGAGTGGGATTCTCTCTTGGGTGACAGTACCCTGCTGCTGTTTCATCAACGACCACCACTGTTTGCCGTCAGTTTGAGTGAGCTTCTTCCTTAGAGTTTTTTCCCATCTTTTCTTCGCCGACTTTGCAGTCTAAATATTTTTTTTTGCAAGCGGCGAGGTGAAGGGCCTTATTTCTTCTAGTGGGGCGGCACTTGTAGCCGGTCCAGGTACTGTATTTCCCTTCCATCTCCTGGCGACAACGGAAACCAAATCAAGGCTGGTCACGAGGCTCGGTTCTGTATGTCCTGTGACGAACATGTTGGGCCTGGACAGAAAGGATGGTATTGGTGAATGATGTCACATTCTGGTTCACGTCCCCGGCGAGTGTAGAAGCCCAGTCAGTAACAGCCAGTGCCTGTTTTATAATTTTCCAGTCCACTCTGTCCCAAAACCAGATGGTTCGCTGGCTCCCTTCCTCATAAGCGATGTTTAGCCCTAGTTCACAAAAGAAAGCATTGTGGTCAGAGCTGCCGATTTTGTTCAGCTGGTAGCGTTGCACCGATTCACTGGAAAGATCAGTGAGGATTGGATCTTTCGAGGCTCCATGTATATGTGTGGGAAAGTTGACGTGGATGGTGAGCTCATGGACCATTGTCAGTTCCGTGAAATCCCTGTGCATAATATGTTGGTTAAGGTCAGCCACGATTACTGTGTTCTGGCAGGCGTGAGTGGGCATGATGGCATCTAGCTGACCAATGAGGAGGGTTAGGGGCACGCCGTTTTGCTATGAGGGACGATAGAGAGCACAGAGTAGTACAGCAGTCTTGTCAGTGAGGGGAAGACGAAAGAACATGGCATCCATCTCCTCTGGAGCCGGGATAGATAGTTGCTGTAACTGCAGATCAGTAGTAGTCAAAGTGCCAAAGTGGGGGTAGTGGGGGGGTAAAAGGGGGGGTAACCAAAGTGGGGGGGTAAAATGGGGGTAACCAAAGTGGGGGGGGTAAAATGGGGGTAACCAAAGTGGGGGGGTAAAATGGGGGTAACCAAAGTGGGGGGGTAAAATGGGGGGTCACCAAAGTGGGGGTGAAATGGGGGTAACCAAAGTGGGGGGGTAAAATGGGGGTCACCAAAGTGGGGGTAAAATGTGGGTAACCAAAGTGGGGGTGTAAAATGGGGGTAACCAAAGTTGGGGTGGTGGTAAAATGGGTGTAACCAAAGTGGGGGGGACATCCTCTTCTTACACACACACACACACACACACACACACACACACACACACACACACACACACACACACACACACACACACACCTGTTTCCTCCTCTTCCCATCTGATCTTGAAGTTTGATTAATGGACCTTGGGGGGACCCGCGGTGATCCGGTATCGCTAATGGCCTTTGGGGGATTCCGCTTGTTTTCAAGGAGTGTGTGTGTGTGTGTGTGTGTGTGTGTGTGTGTGTGTGTGTGTGTGTGTGTGGTGAGCGGAATTGGTTGGGAGATATAAAGACGAACGCACTGACACACACACACACACACACACACACACACACACACACACACACACACACACACACACACACACACACACACACACACACACACACACCTGTTTCCTCCTCTTCCCATCTGATCTTGAAGTTTGATTAATGGACCTTGGGGGGACCCGCGGTGATCCGGTATTGCTAATGGCCTTTGGGGGATTCCACTTGTTTTCAAGGAGTGTGTGTGTGTGTGTGTGTGTGTGTGTGTGTGTGTGTGTGTGTGTGTGTGTGTGTGTGTGTGTGTGTGTGTGTGTGTGTGTGTGTGTGTGTGTGTGTGTGGTGAGTGGAATTGGTTGGGAGATATAAAGACGAACGCACTGATATAGTCATCTTTAACGAGACTTGGGGGTCCCCCCGCAGTGATCCGGTATCGCTAATGACCTTTGGGATGACCATTGGGGGATTCCACTTGTTTTCAAGGAGTGTGTGTGTGTGTGTGTGTGTGTGTGTGTGTGTGTGTGTGTGTGTGTGTGTGTGTGTGTGTGTGTGTGTGTGTGTGTGTGTGTGTGTGTGTGTGTGTGTATGTGTGTGTGTGTATGTGTGTGTGTGTGTGTGTGTGTGTGTCCTGTGCACACATTGTGATATATAAGCATCGTGCTTTAACAATTACCATCATTCATAGAATGTCCGCTATGGCAGAGACTTATTCAGAGAATCTTCTTGATATTTTCCAACACCCGGCACGTATAATAGTTGCAGGATATAGCAACTCTGGAAAATCGGAACTTGTGCGGAGGCTTATAGTGAAGTACCATGAGAAGTTCAAAAAGATTGTTATATGTGGTTTAACGTCTCATCCACTTCAAAGAAACAAAGAAATAGGGTCTAAAGTTATGGTGTCATCTGAAATAATTGATCCAATTGCTAACGAGGATACTTTTGATGAGAGAGGAACATTGTATGTGCTTGATGATATTTTCATTGATGCTGTAAAGAACAAAACTGTAGTTGATGCATTTACCCGTGGACGGCACAACAAAATTTCGTGTGTGTTTGTCACTCAAAATTTATATATGGGGGGAAAGCATGCAAGGAATATTAGCCTGAACTGTTCTCATTTTCTCTTGTTAAGACAACGCGATTTATCTCAAATTCACTGTCTGGGTAGACAAATATTTGGAAAAGAGAAGGCAAACCAATTTGTAGATATATATAAATATGCTGTATATTCTCGGTCTTATGGATATCTTCTTGTTGATTTGGGTATAAATACCCCCGAATCCCTGCAATTTCGCTCAAACATTGTCGAAGAACCCCCCGGTGAACGTGTATTCCAATGGTGAACTCAGAGAAGAAGGATCTCTTACATGTGCTCTACTCCCAACATGACGAGCCCTATGGTTTAAGCTCTCGGGAGAAATTATGGGAGAAAGCAAAAAGTATAAACCCAACAATAACACAGGATGATGTATTCAACTTTCTGAGAACCAATAAAACATATACTCTGCATAAGCTACAGAATAAAAAATTTCCCCGGCAAAAGATAATAGCCTCAAAACCAAAAGTAATCATGGCCGCAGATTTAGCAGACGTAAGACATATAAAAAAGGAAAATAATAGCATTGGCTACTTGTTGGTATGCATAGACGTGTTTTCTAGATATATGCAAGTTGTCCCATGTCGGAATAAAGACGCAAATACGATGCTCGGGGCCATTAAAAAAGTGGTGGAAAATAAAGATTCTGAAGGCTTACGAAGATTAAACACAGACCTTGGCGCGGAGTTCTGGAACCGAAAAGTAAAAAACTATTTATGTTCCCGGGGCGTTAAGTTGTACACTGTGTACTCCAATGAGATAAAAAGTTCTTTGGCAGAAAGAGCAATTCGTACTCTGAAAGAACGTATCTACAGGTTCATCACATCTCAAAATTCTTCTAGATATATTGATGAGCTGCAAAACATGGACAGTGCCTACAACCACTCACCCCATTCTGGTCTGAAGAACAAACAAACTCCCTTTGCTATTCATAACTTAAAAGACACGTCAACAATCAAACGCCAATTCCACGCAATGTATAAAAACCCGAATCAACCAGCTTCATCCATCAGTCCTCCACTGGCTGTCGGAGAAATAATTCGTCTTGTTGGTAGTGCTCGTTCCTCTGCATTCCATAAAGGATACACACAACAAAATACTCACGAGCTTTTTCGCATAAAATCAGTTAAACACAAGAACCATCCAAGAACTTACCTCTTAGAAGATTTGGCTGGAGAACCTATACAAGGGATATTCTATGCACCAGAGCTCGTCTTAAGTGCCCTACCCGAATCATATGATATTAAAATACTGCGTTCACGAAAAATCAAAGGAAAAAAACAGTATTTTGTATCGTGGCTGGGATATCCCACTTCATTCAACAACTGGATTGAGGCTAATGACATTGTAGAAAATGCGTAAAAAGACAGCGCTCCTCAGTGCACACAAAAACTTTGTTTTGCTTTTGAAGAAATTAAAACTAAAAGATAGAAATCGAGTTATTAAGCAAGCAGCTCGAGAACAACTTAACTGCATATCAGAAATATTTTCAAATTTTTTAAAGAAGCGTCTTACTCTCAGTAATAAAGTGATCAAGAAATTACGCGACTATCGGGAAGACATACGTGCCATAGCTCGAAAGAAAACTCCTCTCCATAAGAAAAGACTTATATTGACATCGAGACGGGGTGGTAATATATTAGGTGCTATATTACCCATTGCCGCTTCCTTAATCGGAAAAATATTTGGATGATGCGCACGTACTACCTTCTCCCCGAGTCTACTGCTGAGCGTGTCTTAACTGGTATTAAGCCTAAATATGCGAACCCCGCGAGTCCAGGAGTCAGTGGGCAATCATGTTTCAACCCGCAGCCACTCCACGCGCTGATCGGTGAACATGTACCAACGAGCAGCAGCACCCCCGTGGCGTCGCCCCATGGTGCAACATCGAGTGTCCCTACGGGAATGAACCTGCCACCTCGCTCCATGAAAAAGAAAATATCGCGATCTGGTGTGTACTTGACCACAAAGCCACCACCCGTGCAACTTAGAGTCACAGGAATTAAGGAGAAGAAGATTTCCTCCAATCCTGAAATAACTAATTTAATACCTCTGTATGTTAAAAGTATCAATGTGCCATATGTCAACATGCTGCTAGAACGAATAAAAGACAATTCCACTGTAAAATGGGATAGCAGAGGTAACCTACTGTCTTCTGTTCGACCCTCCAATGTCTTGAACATGTTGAACTTACTCTCTAATTCAAGTCAAAACCCAACAATTGCCGACATTGCCGTTATAAAACACATTGTGAACGCCACTGGTATATTACCAAGCGAAATAAGAAATTCACGCGTGCGACAGAAGATTCAGGGATCTGGTTTCACCAAACAGTCGTCGTTGGCAACTTACGGATGGGTTCCATATTAAACCAGCTTGCCCAGCGCGATAAGACAGTCCTACATTGTGATTCAAGAAAGAAACAGAACCATGGACGTGGTGGATACAGAACCGCGTTGGATGCGTTGCTTATACAGAGGAAGTGGCAACCCCATGGGTATGGAGGGAGAAACACCCGAGTTGACGATAAACACGTTCGAACATGGGGGGCTCTCGGGTGGGCTTATAAGAACCAGCAGGCTGGATGAAGGGACACTACTCGCCCCTCGCTACCAGAAGCAGCGCTACTACTCATCGCTCGGCTGTATATCAGAGGACATCATGTCGGACGCCTATGTGTTTAACTACAAAGACGGTTCTCCTGGTGATGGTGTTTACCACAACAACAAGACTGTCATCGTTTCTTCCCTCAACTGCACTTCCTGCCACGAAAAGAGGGGATTTAATGGACTCCTACATGAGCTATATCCACACAGTAATCTGTATCACGAAAGAAGCCCGATCTATCAGATGAACAGGTGTCGCTGGGAAGATCGCGGCGTTCCTGGTAGTCTCCATATTCGCCATCCGCCGAGTGAAAATCTTCCCTATGTGGCGTGTATCCTAACCAAATATGCCCCCGGTCGTGAACTGGTAAATAATCCTATAAACCAGGGATATCTTCAATCATCAAGAGATCAGAATTTCGTTCGAGGGTTAAAGGAAGACACTTATGATAACCGCCTCTGTTGGTTTAAAGAGTCCATAAAAAAACTGGTACAATGGTTGATTAAAAACAACATTACACGTGTTGTCTTCCCCTATAATATTGCAAGTGCTGGAATTCCTTACGTGCTGTGGAAAGCTGACTACCAACCACATCTTCAAGAAGCCGTTGCTGAGCTCCAACTGTATAATATATCATGCATCATCCTGGACAGATGGTGGGCCCACGATGAACCAGAAACAAAGGTAAATCAATCTCCCGAGGTAACCAAGAAAAGAAAACTGGCGAATACAGAGGACGATGCTGGGACAGGCGACTGGAAAAGGAAACTGGACGATGCTGGGAACTATGCTGTAGACAACGTGGACCCTAAATAGCTCTAGTTTCAGACAATTTTCCAATAACTTTGTATATTACTGTATGTTAGAATATGTTAATAAATAACAATGTAAGGATGTGTAGTATGATTTACCTTCAGCATATAATTGGCATCTCATCCTATCCACCTCTATATTATGAAAGAATTCTAATATTTTTGCTAGTGTTTTGCTTGCTCTTAATGGAGTCACATCATATATACGTTACCAGCACCGCGGATGGGGAAATATACCCCAACACCAGCACGAGCTTTACTAATAACATACAAACCCCAACATTAGACAAGGACTTGGAATATGAAGTCGGTCTGTTGAACGTGTTGCTTCCACGTCAATATTACATTGTTAAACCCGGTGAACGAGAGTGCTGCGTACATCTGGAATATGGTAGAAAACCAACACCACAGTCAACGGTTATTGAAAGGCATACACTGCCGAGGTCTATTGATGTTAATATCTTAAGCAATGATACTGGGTATTTGGTGTTATGTGTCAACAATATGATAACGACATTGTTAAAGGAGATGTTCGATGGGGACAAACACCATTTACTGTCGTATTTTAAAGAAGTTCTTGCAGTCACCCCAACAAATGATCATTTAAGTTTGTTCTGCTACAATGGTTATCATCCAAGAGTTGCATTTATTAAAGTTTCCTTTGACGCACGGCTGGCTCAGGTTCTTGGTTTTGTCCCTAATATAGGTTATGATTTGTTTTCTTCCTTGGTTGTACATGACGAACCTGAACCCCCTCCTCTTGTTCCACAATTGGGTCATGCCCCCTTGATGAAAAATGGCGATGTACAGTGTGTTCTCATTTACACCGACCATGTCAATGCCTCTAGGTACGCTGGAAAAAATTTAAATAGTCTTGATGTCTTTTCACTCTCCGGAGGACTAACAAAAGGCGTGCATCCAACTATATATAAACCCCTTAAATCCTAAGTAATTGATTCTATTTCCATTAAACTTACAGATCAAAAAGGTCGTCCTATGTATTTCGAAGAAGGATACCCTGTTATATGTTTACTTCATATTCGGTCGCGTTGAATCTTTGACTACTGCTGTATTAATAGGAACGTTGTCCATTTGACCAAGCAGTCTCCTTCTAGCCACCATGAGGGTTACATTCATTCCTCCTTCCGTAGCAGAATATCATACTTTGTTTTCGAATGGCAAACAAATAACTTCAAGAGGGAGTGGTATTGATGATATAGTCACACTTTCCTACGAACCAAGCTATCGCAGAGGCGGGGGTTTATTCTCAGTCTTAGCAGGACTTGCTAAAAGAGCCTTCCCTTTCCTGGTGAAAAATGTCATTGTGCCTTCCGCTCGAACATTTGGTAACAATGTTCTAGACAATATTTCACAGGGAAGCAACTTGAAAAGCTCCATAAAAAAACATGGAATTAATTCCCTAAAGCAAGCCGCACTAAAACTGACCAGAGGAAGCGGGAAAAAAGAAAGTCAAGCGAGTCGGGAGGAAAAGGTGCTATAAAAAGGACATCTTTACCGAGTTGTAATCATTGTTGTACTATCACCAGTATGGCGAGCATCTCAAGTGCGATTGGTGTTGGGAACCAGCATTCTCCCCTAGGTCAATATGCTGCTGGTGTCAGCGAATTGTTTCCCCGCCCCAACAAAATGAGATTATTGGAAACAACGATTGCCTCGCGTTATGACGCTGATGTTTTACCTACTAACCTTGGATTCAATATGAAATTATCCGATAAATATATAGATTTTCTCATTCCTGGAACTCTTGGTAGCTTGATTGATTTGGGAAAATTGGTTTTGCACACCTCATTACGCTTAACTATGGAAGACAATACTACTCCTGTCACAGATGATCAACATGTTGAATTTACAAATAATACAGCGCACAGTCTATTCAAATCTGTGCAATGTTTTTTGGGAGATGTATCTGTTGAAAATAATGTACTTTATGGGTACACGTCATACGTTAAAATGCTGAATACTTTGCCGCCCAACAAACTGAATACAATTGGAGCTAATGCTAATATTAACATCCCTGAGAATGGGTTTATTTCCAAAGTAACAACAGAATACTTTGACAATGCCAGTGCACAACACAAGACCATTCTGAAGCGGGTTAAGACACATGGCATACAACTCTGTTCCCCAATTCTTTTGGACATAAGTTCTTTAGACAGTTACTTGCTCGACGATATTTCGGTTAGACTCCGAATGGAACTATCTAGCAACGCATGGCTGCTAAATTCTCCATCTAATGGTGATAAAATTCGTCTGCATATAGATTCAGCCAAGCTCCTTTATACGCGAGTGTTTCCTTACCCTAATGCACTTCATGCTTTAAACGCGTCTCTCGCTGCCGGCAATCTTTTAAAATCGACATTTACCAAAACCCTCCTGAAAACCTATGTGTTAGCCAAAGACCAAACCATGGGAACGTACGATCAACCCTGGGGTAATGTTATTCCGGAAAAACTCTCGCTTATAATAACGAGTATGGAAGCTCATTCCGGTGACTACACGCTAAACCCATTGTATTTGAGCCATGGCGATATAAGTCAGATAAACCTGAGTGTTAACGGTCGAACCATGTATAATATTCCTAGTAAATTCCCTCATGATTATGCCGAGTTATACCATCGTACTTTAGATGCACTTGGTTTTCACAGCGACCACTTAATCGGAAAAGAAATTTTCGACAAGGGGGCAATGATTTGTACTTTTGATTTGCGGGCTGAAAACCTGAATGATAATTTGCCTGTTGAAATGAATGGAGGGCTAAGACTTAGCTTGAATCTAAGCAAGGGAGAAAACGAGAACCGTCTGTTGATACTGTTTGGTGAAACTGTGGGTATAATAACAGTTAACTCTGAGAGACGACTGCATTGTGATGTACGCGCTTGAAGCGGGTGTTGTGCGATGAACAACATGGAGATTGAAAGAGGATTGAGGGGGTGCATGGGAAAGCAGGCCTTGTTTTTAGGTGTGTTATTAGCAGACGAGGTCAAATCTATACCTCGATATAGAAAACCTGTAGTCTGCATTGTCAACACGCTACCAAGTTATTCTAAAAGGGAAATGGGACACTGGATTTGCCTTTACTATGAACCGGGCATGCTAGTGTTCTTAGATAGCTATGCTTTTGATCCGAAATTATACTCTGATTATTTTAAATATAACTATTACCCTGGGCTCAATATATATAAAAATGCATTTCGGTTGCAAAGCACGCGGAGCGATGTGTGTGGGGCTTATGCCATGTACTTTGCATACACTGTTTCTCACTTGGGTGCCAGAGAAACTCTTGAAAAAATATGTCTGGAGTTTTCCAAGACCGAATATTCGAAGAACGACGAACACGTGATGAGATTTGCTTACAGCAAGTTTTTAATGCCTGTATGCCATCAAACATTTAACACGTGTCCATAAAAAGTAAGTATAGTATATTACTTTGTCTTGTATTGAAGTATATTACATTCACTGCATAAATAATTCCTTTATCGGAAAGAGTTTGTATAACATGCTTAAATCGGAACTGACCCCCACACAGGACCTCAGCACTGCTGCCCCGAGCTGCCAGCCACCGCCGCGCATGATCTCGTCGCGTCGTGTCCTCGCATGCTGCCGGCCCCGCCGCGCATCATGTCCTCGCATGTTGTCGACGCAGCGCCGCCCGCCCGCCCGCCCGCGTGCTATCCTGTCACCACATGGTTATATTCTCCGCCAGCATTTTATATGCGAGCCAAAAGCGTTTCATCCACATGTAAATTCCAGTCGAATAAATTTAAAGACATATATTGTGTTTTTTTCATCTGTTTTTTATATGGGTCATAAAAAAACAATCAAACTCAGTGTTTTATTGGAAGTACATGTTCTTCATGTGTATTTTAAAAATATTATAATACCACAAACTCCAACAGTAGACCTATATACAACATATATTTACATATATTTAAAATAACAGGCAAATGCTTACAGACTAAACACCATGCACACACCAGTCCACATCATATATACAACAATTTATTCCGAGATTGACTCGTCTTCTAACGTGTAATCAAGAGGGATTGATGCAAGCATTTGATTTATTTCTTCCTCTTCTGTGGCTGACATGAACATGTCATCGCCCACCCGTGTTTTCGATGGGAAATATCGCTCAGCCAACACATCCCTTTCTCCCCATAGCTCATATGTTTCTTCTTCCATTGCACTGTCATGTTGTCTATCCATTGCACTGGGCAGACTCACTTCTGTTACATCCCCTCCATCGCTTTCTTGGGGTGACAGTGTCATGATCTGTGCTTCCTCCCCCTCCTCTAGCCCAACAGAATTATCAGGATGACCGTAAGATCGTGACTCCAAGGCGCTAATGTAGTATCTTTTGTCCTCAACTATAGATATCCCTCTCTTCGGATATTTTACTGTACTCATTCGACTATTGCGCACTGTGAATCCCTGATAGTCAAAGACATATGTTTCCTTCTGGAATAGGGCGTCTTTGTATTGCTGATGGGTAATTTTCTTCTTTATGGACTTTGGAACACCCTTAGCTGAACTTACCCGATCATTGTCTGCCAGGACAATGGAATAGCACTTTGGTCTTACACCTACAAATTCAGCGATGACTCTTTCCCCAACTTCAGATTTTAATAGCCCGAGTTTTCCCTTGTTTTTTGTGGTGTACAAGGGATGCGAGGGGCTAAAGTTACTCGTGTCTAAATAGTTTTTGAGGGGCTCCTGTGAGTACTCTGTTAATAGATCAGGAGTTTCAATTTCTGTGATAAGGGAGTCGGTGTCACAATATACAAGTTTTACTCGATCCCCGTAATGTGCTTTCATGACATTGTAATAAAAATCATACAGTCGCAGTTTGGACAGCTCTAGGATATAGTAGCCAATGTAGTTTGGGTGATTCACATTTGAATATTTCTTATGGCGAACCACGGCTACATAGTCGTCATTGAGGGACATAGCACGTTTATAGTATGGACTGCGGGCCAGCTTCAAAAATTTTTTGTGATTGGTGACAATATCAACTTCTTGGTTATATTTGGCTGCGTTCATCAGGAATCGACCAAAAATACTGTTTGAAATGCACTTGATTGCATTTTTCTTGATTGGGCTAGTAGCTGTTTTGCGTGCTTCTATGTTATTCTGAATGAATTCTGCAAGAAAGCGTTCTTGTTTAAAGGTATATACAGCATGCACCTTTTTAACAACCAGACCTAGTTGAATAAGTAGCTTCAGGAGAGGCAGAGCAAAAAACATTTTTTCCTGAGCAGCATGTGTCCCTATGAGCTTAAAGTTGTTACTCGGCACAGGACGGTTTTCTTCTTCATACCATGCACGTGTTTGGGGTGATATCACTTTTTTGGTGATGTTATGCTTTCTGATGATCAGTGGAAGGTCATCTGTTTTCTCAATGACTTCACGCGCGACAGCCACCGTATCACACATAATTAGATATCCAAAATCACCTTCGGTTGATTGATTGACCAGACCCTTGTGCAGAAATGATTGCATTTCAGTATCATCTAATTTTCTCATATCCCCACATGGCAGCTTTTCTTGCATTACAGTAGGATAAAGACTGTTGAAGTCAAGATATGAAAGATATGTGCTTCTTTCATGTTTTGCATCAAACTCGGGGTTCGTGTAGATGTTATTACCACGTGCAAAACGACGCACAACGCTTGTGTATCCCCCTCTCACGTTATTTTGAATACAGTGATATATATCGGGGCTATTAAGTACTTCCAATTCTTTTTGTGTTTTTAACAGAAAAGAGTCATAGGCAAATCCGGGCAGGCTAACATAATTCGCAATATCCAGTCCCCATTGAGTTTTCAAGACCCCCCGCCATTCTAGGAACACATCGCACAGGAGACCAACATCTACTTTAACATATAGTAACAAATAGTCCTTGAGGTTCTGACACCCAGCTACTTTCCAAACCTTTTCCGCGTGTTGATACTCGCTTTCGGAAAGTTCTGTTCCATGAAGCGAATTGAAAAATTCTTCGCGGGGCGGAAGACGTGTTTCAGAAAGTCGTTCCAGCGAATTGAGATAGTCGTAGCACATTACCTGCTTTCCCTTGATCAGTAACGGTAAAGCGGGCGCTGGCACATCTTTCAACATCTGCTGTGTGTAAATGGGCTCGCTCCCATTGGCGATGAATTGGTTCGCTAAATCCCCAAGTGAACCAGGCATAAATGCATGGGAGTCAATAAATCTCAAGTCATTTATAACGACCTCATGATATTTTTGAACCGATTGCTTTGGTCTTAGTTTGATTTTCAAGTCGGGTAGAGTTAATTCATGCAGGATTAGCGCTAAATCATAATTAGAGTTATGTGCAATGAGAGTGAGCTGCATTTTGTGATTTTTCATTTGAAGGTTGCATCTAATACAATAACCTCCAATGTAATTGTTTCCTGATTTTTCATGGTCGTGGTGTTTAACTAATTTGCCTTTTAAACACTCCTGTTTACAAAGAAGACAGTGAGTTTGTTCATTGTGACGCGCCACATCTTCAGCGGTCATATGGATCTTATTATACCCGGAGGAAAACTTTAATTTTTTCCAAGTACACTGCATTGTTTGAATAAAATGATTCACACAATCTCTTCCACAATAGGACCCGCTTTTTACTGTTTCTAAGTTTCTATTCACTACAATGTAAGCATACGCTATGGCAAAGTGCTGACGCTTTACGCATGTAGACACATTTGAAGAAGGCTCAACTAGAATACTTTCGAAGTCGTAGAAACACAAATACGATGTCTCATATGCTTTTGCATGATTTTGGAATTTCACTTTTGACCCCGCGGGTGGGAATTTTAGTCTTGTTACTCCCACTGGGCAAATCATCTTATGTTCGTCAAGCGCTGTCTTGTTCTCAAACGCGCATATGCATATGTCACAGTAAATTTTTTTCACACGACGTTGATGGGTAAACACATTCATGTAGCTGTGAAAGTTTGGGATAAGCGCTAGATGCCTATTCCCCAACAACAGGCAACGAACTACTTCTTTATCTTTGAGTCCCTTTCTAACTAGTGTTAGTTCACCTTTTTTGCCTTTAATGCGATCTAGGTTGTAAACGCGAATACACATTTCATTTAATCTTTCAAGCTGTCCTAGGTCTTCCCAAGACACCGGGCTCTGAATGTCACCGGTATTAATAGCTGTCACACAGGCATCCCCCCGCTGTCTACCGCTTGGAACTACATTTCCTGACTTTAGACAACGATAGGCTGCTAGGACCTGGAAAACGCAGTCCGTGGGTCCTGAAGGATTGAGAACTTGTGTTTTCCCAGGAACACCCTTAGGATAAGGCACATATTCTCCGATCCTACTGTGAAGCATTATAAGAGCGAAGGACAGTTTTAAACTAACAATTTCATCTAACGTATACCCGCTACCTTCTTCTTCTGACACGTCACTATCAAACCGATTAACAAAATATTCCGATAGTTCACGCACATATGAACCAATGCTGTCGTGGCTAATGACTTGTATTGGACTTCGCATGTACATATCCCTGTACTGTGGTTCTTCGTTGGGGACTTCTCTGACTAAACGCAGATGCGCATCTACGTAGGTTTTGAACGATGGAGGCCTAGCATGTCGGTAGCCCTGGAAGACAGACTCTACTGCTTCGCGAAGACGTTCAGTGTTGTTGAAAAACATCGCAATGTTTCCACTGTCTTCCAATGGGATAGGTACGTCTATCGTTGTGAAAGCCCCGTTAAAATGTTCACTGCTTACACTAGATGTTGGTTTGTAGCCGCTAGGTCCTGGTTGTGGTGAATCCTCGCGACGAACATGTGTTTTTACATAGGCGTCTGAGGAAGAGTAAAAATAATATCAAATAGCCACATGGCGATATCATAATTTTTTCATAGTACAAACATGACCATATAGGCAACTAATTACAGCATGATTGTTATTCAATAAATATGTAAATAGAAACTTACCGCTAATTGGCGCTTGCGATGAACGACCAGGGTTATAACCACTAGTCCCCGGGCAATCATCTGTATCTTCGCACGATGACGGGGGTGTTGTTGGTCGACCTGAATTGTAACCACTAGGTCCTGGTCGGGGGGAATCCTCGCGATGAACTTGCTTTTTTCCACGGGCGTCTGAGGAACAGTAAATTGATATTGCCTTTGAATGGATATGTCCTTAATATAAGCATCTAATTACAAACAACACAGTGTGTGTGTGTGTGTGTGTGTGTGTGTGTGTGTGTGTGTGTGTGTGTGTGTGTGTGTGTGTGTGTGTGTGTGTGTGTGTGTGTGTGTGTGTGTGTGCGTGTGTGTGTGTGTATGCGTGTGTGTGTGTGTGTGTGTGTGTGTGTGTGTGTGTGTGTGTGTGTGTGTGTGTGTGTGTGTGTGTGTGTGTGTGTGTGTGTGTGTGTGTGTGTGTAATATAAAAACAGAAACACACCATGTGTATTCGTCCGTTTCCTTTTCCGGCCTTTACCAATCACTGGCGAGACGGGGCATTGACTGAGCCTGAAAGACTCTTCTGCATCGGAGGTAGTCCTTTGAAAGAGGAATAAACACAAAAATTAGCCTCTCTACCCATACATATTTCACCGTGTCGCTTAAAATATAAGAATGTTTCTCATATTAAACGCTATTGCATTACGGAAGACAATGAGCTGTGGCTTGTCATTGGTTTTACCTCTCTTCATCATTGAGACATGTCCGTGGTTCTGCGCTGCAACCCGGTTTAATTCTGGTAATATCTTTGGATCCAATTCCGAGACCCCTGGGAATGCAGTTCGCTCTATGTTGTTGTATCGATGACAGGGTGAAGTATTTTTGGCACATGCAACGCACACATGTATGACCCGGCGCAGATGCTTCTGCATATGATACACATGGAACTGATACTTCAAAACGCTTAACGGGTTTCTTCATGTTTATGAAAACGAGAGCGTTCTGTGACCCCTGGCTATGAAAACGAGAGCGTTCTGTGACCCCTGGCGTCAAAGCGGTTCCTTATATATAGGTTTTCTCTCTCTCTCTCTCTCTCTCGCACACACACACACACACACACACACACACACACACACACACACACACACACACACACACACACACACACACACACACACACACACACACACACACTCCTTGAAAACAAGTGGAATCCCCCAATGGTCATCCCAAAGGTCATTAGCGATACCGGATCACTGCGGGGGGACCCCCAAGTCTCGTTAAAGATGACTATATCAGTGCGTTCGTCTTTATATCTCCCAACCAATTCCACTCACCACACACACACACACACACACACACACACACACACACACACACACACACACACACACACACACACACACACACACACACACACACACACACTCCTTGAAAACAAGTGGAATCCCCCAAAGGCCATTAGCAATACCGGATCACCGCGGGTCCCCCCAAGGTCCATTAATCAAACTTCAAGATCAGATGGGAAGAGGAGGAAACAGGTGTGTGTGTGTGTGTGTGTGTGTGTGTGTGTGTGTGTGTGTGTGTGTGTGTGTGTGTGTGTGTGTGTGTGTGTGTGTGTGTGTGTCAGTGCGTTCGTCTTTATATCTCCCAACCAATTCCGCTCACCACACACACACACACACACACACACACACACACACACACACACACACACACACTCCTTGAAAACAAGCGGATACCCCAAAGGCCATTAGCGATACCGGATCACCGCGGGTCCCCCCAAGGTCCATTAATCAAACTTCAAGATCAGATGGGAAGAGGAGGAAACAGGTGTGTGTGTGTGTGTGTGTGTGTGTGTGTGTGTGTGTGTGTGTGTGTGTGTGTGTGTGTGTGTGTGTGTGTGTGTGTGTAAGAAGAGGATGTCCCCCCCACTTTGGTTACACCCATTTTACCACCACCCCAACTTTGGTTACCCCCATTTTACACCCCCCCACTTTGGTTACCCACATTTTACCCCCACTTTGGTGACCCCCATTTTACCCCCCCACTTTGGTTACCCCCATTTTACCCCCACTTTGGTGACCCCCCATTTTACCCCCCCACTTTGGTTACCCCCATTTTACCCCCCCACTTTGGTTACCCCCATTTTACCCCCCCCACTTTGGTTACCCCCATTTTACCCCCCCACTTTGGTTACCCCCCATTTTACCCCCCCATTACCCCCACTTTGGCACTTTGACTACTACTCAGATCCTCTTGGTAACACACAGTCACGTCCCCTCCCTGAACGCTGGTACGGTCCCGCCTCATCCAGTGGCTGTAGCCTGGGATCCTGTCACATGATGTGACGCATATGTCGTTTAAGAATGTCTCAACAGCTACAACGATGTCAGCTTTGTTCCTGAGGACAGTGTGGGTGAGCTCACGAACGTTGGTCCTGAAGCCGCGGATGTTAGCAGACAAGATTTTGAAGCTATTAAGCGCCATATTTCAGCTTAACGCTGATAGGCGTAGACAGCACCGTTAGGAAGGTCGTTGGGCAGCCCAGGGAAGCTGGGTGAGTGGAGGAGGGACGCGAGTGTTTATTGTTGCAGTGGTGGTTTGGTGCTAGGAGGCGGTGACTGGGGACGCCAGTCTCTCCGTCAGGATTACCCGTAAGAAAAGCTCTTGTCTAACTTCTGAAGCCCGAGTGTAACAATTGTCTGCTACGTGTCACCGCCGCAGACAATAATCACACTAGAGTGTCCTCCTCTCCTCTGCTGGGCATGTGCGGCAATGGTCAGCAGTGTATCCTGACTAACTGTCCTCTCCTTTCACAGAAATCGCACACGGCGGTGGTGCACACATTGCTGCCCGTGACGCATATTTTTCCATAGATTCAATGCGTGTTTTAACACGTCGCAAGCAGTCCCAGGGTTGCCAGAACGTGCCAAATATGGCATTTGTTGCCATACATTTCATGCATCTCAAAACAATGCCATTTTTCTTGGCACAAGTCATTATCTGCCATAAAAATGCCAAACTTCGTCGGTGTTTAATATTTGCTTCAACTATTTTCTTATTCCAATTTACTTTTCGATATTCCATTATGGGAAATTTAACTTTTTGATATATCGGAATTACCTTGTTTATTTAGTGTGTGTGTGTGTGTGTGTGTGTGTGTGTGTGTGTGTGTGTGTGTGTGTGTGTGTGTGTGTGTGTGTGTGTGTGTGTGTGTGTGTGTGTGTGTGTGTGTGTGTGTTTGTTTGTTTGTGTGTGGGGGCTGGGAGAGATACAAGGGCGCACTCCGGCGATGAGCAGCACGCCGAGCCATGGTCTCAGCTTTTTTTTTTTTTTTACATATATACAATCAATGATATTAAGTTTTCGACATAATTTACGCCTATGCCTCCTTTTTTTGTGTAAATGTACTACTAAGTTAAAAATACGAAGGCGATTATGGTCCATAATCAATGCGTGCACAACACAAATTGGCGAGAAGTGCGGATGGTGGGCCTTTTTCACCCGAGCCATGTGTACGCGGAGGCGGGTGTGTCGCACTTATTTACGGAAGCGGGAGATCACCCGTGTCTTGTAAAAAGGGCTTCAGGCGTTTTCAGCAATGACTAAGACAAAGTTCTGGTGTCCGAATTTAACATGGATGTCGAGCGCTGTGCTGCCAGACGATCATGATCACAACAACATGGTGAAGTGAAGTTATCATACAATTCAGTCTACAGAGCGAACGCCGTAGTCAACATCTCTCTAGCAAGATGGAAAAATTCGACGACTTATTTCTGGAGGATGATAATATATCAAGCATGTTTCATTCCTTGTATATGCCAAGGACGAGAGATACAACGATGGAGTGTATAGCAACTATGGGAGAAAGGCGCAAGCGAGGCGAATGACTGCTGTCGCCAGCAGGGTTGGCAGGTGGAAGAAATTTGTGGTCGGAAAACACTGGAAGTGCTGCGCGGTGTTGATTGTATGGCAGTATTGGGTGTCTGAGTCAGGTCGCTGAATGCCACATTGTTGGCTGCTACAAGTTCTCCAATATATTTCATTCTTTGAGCTTGTTTTTGGTTTTCTTTTATATTAAAAGCAACACATATAATATAAATAGTATTCATGTCACCAACTCTCAAATATCTTGCTTTTCTGTGATTTATTCATAATATATCCTGTTTCTGTACTTTTCAAACACCACCTACGCCAAGATCGCTTGATGCCACATGAAGTTGGAATTTGGTGTGCGCTGATTGGTTAAAAAGATCTAGGCGTATGCTATCAAGAGAATACCAAGCACAATTGAGAGGTCCCCTGACAGGATTTGTTTTTCCTTGTTATTCTTGTTTAGTTCTTGCATAGTCATCGCGAAATAGGGGCTTGTCATTGCATCAGAATGCTGCTACTGAAAACGCCTCTTGTCTAAAAAAAAAAAAAAGGAAAATATTAGTATCAAGCTAAAGTGGCGGATGGGTAATCTTCCATTTAATGAGAAATGCACAATAAAAGTGTATGCATATTTGTTACCCGTTGGTACTATTTAAGTTACCACCGTTGGTACCTGTGCTGGTTATTTATCGCCAACAAAAGTAACATAATACTTGTTGATTCACCAGTTGAAGACAGAGTCCAGGCAGCTGACAGGTGATTGAGACAGGCGGAAGTTCCACAATTAATCTGGCAGCTCAATTAGTGCCAGAGGTTGAATTTTCAGTTCTTCAGTAGCGTAGATTATGATCGAGCGGTCATTAATTTTTTTATTAGAGTGTGGGGTTAAGTACACTCAAGAGTTAGTGTTTTAATGTGTATATTAAACTATGTAATATGTACAGAGTATACACAGGGTGATTCGACCAATAAAGTCTTTGCGACAGGCCAGTAAAGAATCATCAGTAAATCACTGGGTCACGTACACACAGTTTAGAGTTACAGCAAGCAATTGTTATCGTCACGCCCTCAGGATAATATCTGCACGGTAGCGAGCCGCACCTAGACACGGGTGTGGCTAGGGGTGCCGCTAGTAACATACAATTACTTTACACTTAATAATTAATGGTTAGTAAGGCGTGTTAGTTATCAGAATTATTTGATTTACATAATTATAACTACTTGTTAGGTGTTTTAATGGTAATAAAGGTAAGAGGCTACATATATATGTTACATTACATGGCAACTGAAAAGGCCCCGTATGTTGACGGTTTTTGCTACGTTGCATAAAATATAATATAGTTCATACATACATATAGACATAACTCTACCTATCCATCAAAATCCAGTGAGCCTAACATATTTAATTAACGTTTCTGGCATGATTTTATACATACAAAGCAATAGTTATACACCACGAATTTGGGAGACGTGGATGCACTGTATTTAGGTGTCATTCCAAGAGATATGCCTCCCACCCGCCACTTTAGCTTGGTAGTAGCATAGTGATCGTGGCCTCCCTGTATTCCACCACTGTCTCCACTGGGGGTCAATTGAGCATACGTCGATTCAGTCGGAGTGGTAGAATATTGGTTGATCTCCCCCTCTTCGTCTCCCCCTTCTCTCTCCCCCTTCTCTGTCTCTCTCTCTCTCTCTCTCTCTCTCTCTCTCTCTCTCTCTCTCTCTCTCTCTCTCTCTCTCTCTCTCTCTCTCTCTCTCTCTCTCTCTCTCTCTCTCTCTCTCTCTCTTCTCTCTCTCTCTCTCTCTCTCTCTCTCTCTCTCTCTCTCTCTCTCTCTCTCTCTCTCTCTCTCTCTCTCTCTCTCTCTCTCTCTCTCTCTCTCTCTCTCTCTCTCTCTCTCTCTCTCTCTCTCTCTCTCTCTCTCTCTTTTTATTTTTTTTAATTAAAACATATGACACATTATGTATAGAAAGAACTTTAAGCTGTGCATTGGCATGCACAGCTATATTAAAAGTTCCATGACACATGAAATATATACTACATAATAACTTATAATACATAATACATAATATTAGCACCACATCGCTAAAAAGTTCATGTTACGTGTGGGGCAGGAATGGTGTAGGGAGTGTGCTCTCCATGTGTTGGCGGCCATTTTTGCCTGCTAGTTGGACATATGTGGTACATCAGGCGTGACCTCCGTGAAGCTGTTCCACAGTCGAGCTGCCCTGGCCATATAGGTCCATATAGGCTGGTGCTGCGACGTGTGGGAGAGGGGCACCACCACACGTTGATTTCCTGTTGCTGCTTGTCGCATTGTCCTATGGGCTGGGTGAGGCGGCAGGCACAGCTGGGTGAGGTGGGGAGTGCGCAGCACCTGAGTTTTGTGACAGGCAGTCAGGGCTGATACGTCCCTGCGGTGTTCGAGAGACGTCATGCTGGAAGGGATCTCCGCTTCTTCCCCCAGCAGTCGGAGAGCACGTCTCTGCACCGCGTCAAGGCGCCGGGTATGAGTGGCGGCACCGGACATCCATGCCAAGGCACCATATTCCATACATGGACGAATCTGTGCCTTGTACAGAGTCAGGATGCCTCGGGATTCGAGGCTTCCCGCCACCCTGCAAAGAGCAGAAACACGCTGAGAGGTCTGGCGGGCTACAGACGTGATGTGTCGCTCGTAGCGCAGCTCCCGGTCAATGGTGACTCCCAGGATCTTGATGTTATCCTGGAGGGGCAGCCGAACGTCCTCAAACCGTAGCTGTCCCTCCAGTGCCTGAGGAGCAGCAAGAGACCGGAAGACGACCATGGCGTGTGTCTTATTCGGCGCGAAGTCGACCTACCACACCTTCCCCCACTCCTCTGCTGCCTTCAGCTGCTTGTTGACGGCGGCGACGGCGCGCTGGTTGTCCTGACGGCAATAGGAAAGGGATATGGTGCAATCGTCAGCATAAGCCTTAACTGCTGGTATCTGACGGAGCAGGTCATTTATGTACACGTTCTACAGGACTGGCCCCAACACTGAGCCCTGTGAAACTGAAGACCTTATACAGGCAGGCTTGGAAGACTGCCCGTTGAGAACTACTCGGAGCGTCCTTCCTTGAAGGTAGTCCTCGAGCAGCATTAGCAGACTTCCATCGACACCCTTGGCGCGTTTCTTTGCCAGAATGCCGTAGTGCCACACTCGATCAAAGGCGCCGGCGATGTTCAGTGCCACCACGAGTGTGTCCAAGCCTTCATCGAGGGTGTCTTGCCATTCTTGTGAGAGAAGAAGGAGGAGGTCGGAGGTGGAGCGGCCTGGCCTGAAACCAAACTGATGTGGGGAGAGAAGATTGTGGTGGTTCAGGTGTTTTCACATGGTTTCTGCAATCATCTTCTCGAACACCTTACCCACGGCGGACAGCAAGGAGATGGATCTATAGTGACGAGGGTCAGACTTAGATTCTTTTTTGTGGACTGGAACCACATGAGCCTCCTTCCAGGCAGCTGGCCATTTTTTGTGCTCGAGGCAGGCAGAAAAAATGGTAGCCAGTGGTCCTGACAGCTCCTTGGCGCAATTTTTAAGTACTCTAGGGCTGATGTTATCAGGCCCTGTTGCTTTTCCTACATCAACGTCCCTGAGTACTTTCTCCACTTGTTCTGCGGTGATCAGGATCGATGTGATGGTGTGGTCAGCTTCCCTTGGCAGAACAGGTGGGGAGTGGTTGGGGTCCCCTACTTGCATTTTTTCAGCAAATAGTTTTGCCAGGAGAGCGGCTTTGTCCTCGCTGCTCGTGGCTGTGGACCCGTCTGGTCTGGTGAGGGGAAGCATGCTGTCCTGGTGCAGTAATCCTTGCCGTTCCTTAACGAGTGCCCACCACGTCTTGTTTCCTACACCTGGACCGCTTAGTTTCCGCCTCATCACCTCTTCCCAATGTTTCCTCGCCCATTTGGAGGTAGCTGTCATCCTCCTGCAAGCTGCCCAATGTAGGACGAGGTTCTGGTGTGTGGGCTCCGTTTATACCTCCTCCACGTTGAGTATTTGGCCTCAGCGGCAGCACGGCAGCGAAAACCAAACCAGGGGGGGTCTGTGGCCTTGGTGAGGTACGTGCGGTGAGGAACAAGCTGGGACTGGAGGGCAAGCAGCGTTGAGGTGAGGAGACGGGTCTTCTCCTCTACATCTCCGATGAGTAGCACCTCCCAGTTTGTGGCTTGCAGTGCTTGCCTCAAGGAAGGCCAGTCTGTCTTATCCCACACCCATATCGTGCGAGGAACCGCGCCTTCCCTTGCCGCGTTAAGGTGGATGTGTGTCAGCCCGGCGTGGTGATCAGAGCTGCCCACTTTTCCCAGCTGCTGACACCTGATGTTGGTTTCAGGAAGGTCAGACAGAACTGGGTCGAGTAGCCCTCCCCGTTCGTGGGTCGAGAATGTGACGTGATTGACGAGGCCATGCACTGATACTAGGTTGTCGTAGGATTGCCCCCACGATAATAACAGTCCTGCATCCGTGGCGTTGAAGCAAGTTGTCCAGCCTCCTCTGCCAGGAAGTCAAAGGAGAAGCGTCCTTGCCTTGGGGGGGCGGTATAAGACGCAGAGCAGCAGGCCAGTGTTGTCATGGAGCACTATGTGAAAGAATAGTGCTTCCATTAGGTGAGGCAGGTCGGGTGACACTTCCTGGGTCTGGAGGTCATTCTTAAAACAGGCGGCAACACCGCCCCCAGTTCTGCCGATACGGTCTTTCCTCACCCAGTGTGTGTAGCCTGGTATCCTGCCGTATGTTGGCTCCACCTCGCTGTTAAGCCATGTTTCACTTACTGCCACGATGTCAGCCTTATGCCGTAAGACGTAGTTGTGTGAGAGAGAGGTCCCCTACATTGGTGCGAAGACCCCTCACGTTGGCTGACACGACAGTGAGCTGTGTGGCGTGGCTGTGACTCAGACGTGCCTGGGCGTCTTTAGGGCGGCGTGGTGGGCATCTGTCGAAATTTTTTTTAGTGCACGTAGTAGCCGCCCCGAGGGGATGGGGTCCATTCGGGGGGGGTGTATTCAGTCTGCTCCTGCCATCTATTGTGTTGCCAGCTGAGGTCATGAAAGGGCGCTGGGGGCTAGGGGTATGAGTGGTGGGTTTGCCTGTTAGTTCTACCCTCAGCCAGTACTCTTCTCAATATGGCTTCCTGTCTGGCGTCAGCTGCTCGAGAGTAGCACTGCTTTGTTTTGTGTCCAGGCCGTGAGCAGTATTGACATGTGTCGCGTCCTCGTGTCCTGGGAGGAGAGTGGCGAGGCTGCGTGGGAGGGATGTCGGAGCGTGGGGGCTGGTGGTTCCTTTCTCCTCTGCCCGCATCTTGTCTGCTCACGTTATTTCTGCTTCTCCCGTTTATGTTATTCCTGTCGTTGTTATTGTTGTCGTTTTTTGTGGTCAGCTCCGTACTAGTTGTGGCAGAGCTGGCGGTGTTGGTGGAGGCTGCAGTGGGAGGGGAGGGGCATGTATCAGAGGTCGGGGTAGAGAAAGAGGCAGGAGAGGTGGTGTTGGTAGAGGTGTGGTAGTGGTGGTGGTGGCGGCTGTGGTGGGAGGGGTTGGTCTCAAGCGGCCCTGGGGGAGTCGCCTTGGGCGGCCAGACTCCCACCACTCCTTAATCCTGGGCGAGGAGGCACAGGCGTTCGCCCATGCGTTGTCGATCGACGCGACGACGGCAGTGGATCCTATGGTGCGGGTTGTCCTTCTCTCGTCCGCGTCTTTCGCCTCACTCAGGGCCTCCATCAGGTGCAAACATTTTCCAGCACCTGTGGCTTTTTGTCTAGTATCCAGTCCCTTTGTAGTGTGAGTGACTGGATCTTGTT
>JAXIVD010002987.1:0-12500 GCA_036785275.1 Cancer borealis
ATGCAGCAACCTCCTCAGCCTCTATAATAGGAAGGGAGGTTGTGGTTATAAGGTGTTTTTGTAATGGTGATTGGATGTATGTAATGGGGTAAGGTGGTGTGAGGTTACTGTGAGGTTGTGGTGATAGGTAGTATGTAATGGTTATGGAAGAATCAGAAATCACAGTATATTATGTACTGCCATATTTTTCCGTCAAGTGAAGGAAAATTTCATGAATAGTAAAACACCTCATAAATCAATTAGTTTTACATGCCATCATGCAATTATTTAAATTTTATAATGCAGCATCAGGAATTTATTTCATTTATTTTTATTTTTATGAGAATTAAACTATTTCATAAGATAATTCATAACTGAAGAGGCAAGTAACAAAATCAGTGTTTTTAAATTAAGGCAAAATGAAAAGGTTATTTCATGGTGTTCTCAATATAGTATAGAAAATGATGATTCAGTTTTGTAATAATTTCCAAAGTTGAAATACATTATCATTTGACAGTACATGAGAATCTGAACTTCAGTATAAACACTGTGTAGGATTAATAATATCGCTGACTGTTTTGATATGTTTTACTTAACACAAAGAGTGACTGGACCATCTGGCAGCACCCAGTCAGCTGCCACACACAAGCAGCGTAGCGAGTCCATGACAAGTACAAAAAACTGATACTCTCCCAAGACTCCTCGGACTAATTACATTACTGCATTGTTAGCCTACACTACCTAGCGCACTCACAGTCACTATCTTTGGAGGGGTGTGTGTGTGTGTGTGTACCTGTGTGTGTGTGTGTGTGTGTGTGTGTGTGTGTGTGTGTGTGTGTGTGTGTGTGTGTGTGTGTGTGTGTGTGTGTGTGTGTGTGTGTGTGTGTGTGTGTGGTGTGTGTGTGTGTGTGGTGTGTGTGTGTGTGTGTGTGTGTGTGTGTGTGTGTGTGTGTGTGTGTGTGTGTGTGTGTGTGTGTGTGTGTGTGTGTATTGAGCATCCACAAACCTCGCCTTTTCTAAAGACGTTCGAAAATTTCACTCTGCGTTGATACAAAAGACCAGTGTTTATGATTTGTGTGGAAATGAGTAAAACGCACTAATGATTCAAAGCACTTAATTTCATGCAAACTACCTAAGTATATGAAGCTAGAATGAGAATTGTCTCGTGTTGAGAAAAAAAGACAGGTATACAGGCGTTACTCTGTCTAATTCATTGATTAATTCGAGTTTTTGTTTCTTTCTTTCCTTAGGGAAAAATAACTACCTGTGGTCAAGTGACATCAAGGCGTCACCACTAGTATTACCTCGACCTTCTCAGAGTAACTGGAAGAATCTTCACACCAAACACCTTCTTATGTTTCCCTTGAAAGAACGAATACAGCACTGCTCTCCAGAGTCTGCTGACAAGGGAATAAACTAACAAATACCCTCTTAGACCGCCGTGAGCTTGAGCTTGATTCGTGGGTTCAACACCTGCAGTCAATTACCTGTCAGTATATTAACGACGAAGACACACAGAACCTGGAAGATTTTCACGGTGAGGAAGGAGAGAGGTGAATAGACAGAGTGAGAGGAGAGACGCAGAGAGAGCTAGTATTGGTTCCTGAATATTGGCTGCCCGAGGCGCGTCTTGAGGCCGGCCTGATTGATGACTTCCCTTGTGAGGCCATTCAATGGACCATTAAATTACTATATTCTGTATTGTTCAAGATCGAATGAGCCGCTCCACCTGCCGACGCCACTCGCACCAAACAGAAGGCAAGGCGCCCAGGTGGCCGCTACCCGCTGACCACCACCTCCTCGGCTCCTGCAGCCTTACACGTGCGCCTCGCCACCTTGAACCAATACCTTATGCAGCCGAGCAGACGCTGTGTGATCATGATTTGTTAAAATGTAATCATTCAAACCTTACATTTACTTACAAAGGTATTTTAATATTTCAAAATACACAAACTTTGAAATACAGGCCCAGATACGAGTGTATGTCCCGAGGCTCTTCCTTTATAGCGGAGTCTTGCATCATGTGAACAAGTGCTATACGCCAAACACGTTAGTACTCAGTGGGAAGCTGTAGCCTTACGGAGCTAAACACAACTTTTTTTACCCACAGAGGATACAGTAACAATGTAAAGGCAGTCAATATTCTTTATCTATTATTTGGTTGAACACATCGGGATAGAATTGCCGTAAGCTCGCAGTTATTAAGTGAGCCAGCTGGAACAAAACCACAGCGGGGAAAAACATTAGTCACCATCGATTTTAGCATAAAAGGGAAAAAATGTTAGTATCCATTTACCGTAATTATGGTCCACTGTGCAATACTAAAGAGTAGGAGAGCACGTCTATCCCCTGTGCTCTCTCTCTTCTTTTTTTTCTCTCTCTCCCTCTCTCTCTTTTTTTTTTTTACCCATAACCTTTTTCTCCGTCTTACCTGACATTCAAGTGAGCAGGTGACAGATAACCGGCCCTTCCTCTCGTCCCATCCCTCATCCTACATCAGTATTCCCCTTCATCTTTCTGAAACCCTGACCTCATCTCCCACCACTTTCACCACCATCTCCCTTTTCCCCTCACAATCTCTAGCTCCCTACGTATTTACTCTTTTTTTCATTTCTCTATCTTTCTTTCCCCTCTGTGCCTTTTCAGCTGTACTTCTCCCCCTTCTCATCCTCTTTCCCTCCTCTTGTTCCTCCGTCTCCTACCTCTTCCTCCTCCTCCTCCTCCTCCTCCTCCTCCTCCTCTCCTCGTCCTCCTCCTTCTCTCCTGCCTGGCATAAGAGTCTTCTCCTCCATCTCCCAACCATTCCGGCTGACTGGCTACCATTGTGCAATAATTCGATTAGGCGGTAAAAATATTCAACACACCGAGCAGGGGAATATTCTTTCATCAAATCTCTCCTCTCTCTCTCTCTCTCTCTCTCTCTCTCTCTCTCTCTCTCTCTCTCTCTCTCTCTCTCTCTCTCTCTCTCTCTCTCTCTCTCTCTCTTCTCTCTCTCTCTCCCATTCCTCTATAGTTTGTGTGACCGTTTCACACACTATATTCGCAGACACATGTTTCCTCAATGTAACAGAGATGAAATGTTGAAAATTTAATGCACGCCAAAGAAAAAAAATAGAGTAGAGAAAATAAAAATCAGCAGCACATTTGAAAAAAAATAGAATCATATATGACAGAATTAAAATACACACGCATACACACAAACCCACACCGAGCCCAGAAAAAAGGGGTAGGAGTTAAAAAAAAGAAAAAAAAGGTATAAAAAAAAAACGCCAACGGTCCGGGGCCGAAAATTGGTTGCTCCGATATTCAATTAGTGACCAAGTCTGAAGCCATAAAAGTTTGGGGATATTTACGTCGCGTGGGTCTTCCCTGTGCGGGGGAATCTGGCGGGTTAGGGGAAAAAATACGCGTATCTATATTTCTGCATCTTTACTAATTCATAGGGCGAGTGTGGGAGGAGATGGGGTGGGGAGAACTGCGTTGGGGGAGAGAGAGAGAGAGAGAGAGAGAGAGAGAGAGAGAGAGAGAGAGAGAGAGAGAGAGAGAGAGAGAGAGAGAGAGAGAGAGAGAGAGAGAGAGCGAGAGAGAGAGCGAGAGCGAGAGCGAGAGCGAGAGAGAGAGAGAGAGAGAGAGAGAGAGAGAGAGAGAGAGAGAGAGAGGTGGAGGCATGGGTAGTGGTAGGGATCGTTGAGGAAGAAACGAAAGTACAGGAGTGGGAGGGGCTTTCGAGGAGGGAGAGTGAAGTAAAACATTTATTTTGGGAGTGAAGGGATAAGACATTTGAGTGACGCTGGTAAACAGAGGTGGTGTAGGGATGGTGTCGTCTGAGAGGTGTGGATGGAGGAGGTGCTGAGGGGAAATGGACGAGAGAGAGAGAGAGAGAGAGAGAGAGAGAGAGAGAGAGGAGAGAGAGAGAGAGAGAGAGAGGAGAGAGAGAGAGAGAGAGAGAGAGAGAGAGAGAGAGAGAGAGAGAGAGAGAGAGAGAGAGAGAGAGAGAGAGAGAGAGAGAGAAGGAGAGAAAATAGATCTGCGTAGCATGTCGAAGATAGGAAGAAGTATGAGAATAAGCAGGAACATTGGGGACTAATGACGAAGGCGGGGCTGGGGTTGAGGTTGGGCTGGGACTGGAGCGGGGCGGGGCTGGTGGGAGTGAAAGGAGAGGGTCGTGTGAGGGGAATATCTGTGGAAGACGTAGTGGCCTGAGGGAAGAACAGAGAGTTAATGTTGGAGATATTAATATAAAGGAAATGCCATAATTTATTGAGTCCATCCTTCTAATACTCCTGTTACTCCTTCTCTTCTAATTTTTTTCCTTTTTCCTGCTACCTCTCCTTCTGCTCCTCCTCCTCCTCCTCCTCCTCCTCCTCCTCCTCCTCCTCCTCCTCCTCCTCCTCCTCCTCATCATCATCATCATCATCATCATCATCATCATCCTCTCTCTCCCTCTCCCTCACTTTTTGCAAATTATTAACTTTGCTCCCTAAAACCAATATTTGCTTTGCTTTTCTTCCTGCACCAAATCAGTGAGCATAACGCAAAATTAATAATGTTCATCACAGACACCAACACAAATTTTCCATCAGAAATTTCCAGCGGCGAACATTCTGCAATAGTTCCCCTTCCGTGAGCTGTCCTTGCAACTCCTTGGTTGGATTATTTATAAGTCTCACCCTCTCTCGCTCTCTCTCTGTCTCTCTCTCTCTCTCTCTCTCTCTCTCTCTCTCTCTCTCTCTCTCTCTCTCTCTCTCTCTCTCTCTCTCTCTCTCTCTCTCTCTCTCATACGCAATCCAACACACACATACACACAAAAACAAGCAAACAAACAGACAGACTATGATTGAACCTTCATCATCGTACCTGCGGGTTAAAACATTCAAAACTTTTTCCCCCTCAGTAACTCACACACTTGCTCCGTTAAGCTCATAAGCAGTGTTGGTATGTGCAATAAACATGATGGGAATGGTGTGTGTAATTAAGAAAAGGGACGCATTTTTTAGGTCACTATTAAACACTCATCAAGAGTCTCAGGAAACTAAAATTAAGTCTTGGTAAGGCTTAAGTACTTCTTATTTTAGCACACGTTCTCTTAGTGTCATTTTTTTTCTACATACACACACACAAAGACATATAGGCAGACATACACATACACACACACACACACACACACACACACACACACACACACACACACACACACACACACACACACACACACACACACACACAGTAAGGTGGTGGTAGCGATTCATTTTCCGGTAAAGGGAGTTAAGGTTCTCAAAGTCATGTTGCATATATTATACACTTTGTGGCCGCGGCGACGACAGCAAAATTATTAATTGCCTTCCTCACTCTACCTGATTGCCAACAAGAAAAATAATGATTGAATGATCACACACACACACACACACACACACACACACACACACACACACACACACACACACACACACACACACACACACACACACACACACACACACACACACACACATACTGCCTATACCAAAACATATACATAAAAAAAACATATCCAATCTGAATTACCAGGCAATACAAAATACAAATATAAATGAAACGTAAAACTATAAAGCATTTCGTGGCATTACTTTAAACACCTAAAATAAAACACAACCGAAAAAAAGCTAGAGGATACATTTTTGCTTCCCTTAATCACCCTTCAGTTCTCCATTATACATTCACGGGCATACAAAAAAATATAGTCCCCCTTGATTTTTCCCCTAGACATTCAGTGACCCCATTCTTAGCACATCCGCCTCTATGCTCCCTCCATTACGCCTCAAATTTCCCCCGATTTTGCATGCACCACTCACTCGTCTGTGCAACACTTAAACAGCAGCTCTTATTGATAATTCACAACGTAAAACGGAGAAGAAAATGAATCCTAATCGCGAACATCAAGTGAGAGCTGCTACGATAAGGAGAGTCGATTCATTTGAAAGATTAATGAAGTGTGAGAAGGAAGAATGCGCGGAGAAAAATCTGAAAGGTTAAAGGATTATTTTCAGTGACGGTGCAGGCAATGGAAGAAGAGGAGTGAAAGAAGGAGGGGTATTGACGAGGAGGAGGAGGAGGAGGAGGAGGAGGAGGAGGAGGAGGAGGAGGAGGAGGAGGAGGAGGAGGAGGAGGAGGAGGAGGAGGAGCAGGAGGAGGAGAAGGAGGAGGAAGAGAGGGAGGGAGGGAGGGAGGGAGAGAAAGATACGAGAGAAGAAGGAAAGATAAGAGAAGAGGAGAGTAAAGGAGAAGAGAAGAGAAAAGAAGTGATAATAAGAGAAGATAAGAGTAAAGCAGAAGAGAAGAGAAGAGAAGAGAAGAGAAGAGAAGAGAAGAGAAGAGAAGAGAAGAGAAGAGAAGAGAAGAGGAGAATGAACATGGAAATGCTGACACAGAGGCTACCTGTTTTAGTAATCTCCTTATACCACAAATAAGAAAAATATATATGTACAGAAAATATGAAAGAGAAGGAGGAGAACGAGGAAGAGAAAGATAATGATGAAATGGAATAGGTGGAGAAAGAACTAGAGACGGAGTAGGAATAGGAGGAGAAAGAAGAAGAGGAAGAGCGGGAGGGAGAAGAGGAGTGAAGCAGCGTGTGACCGATTTCCTCTTTAATGACGCTAAAAAAACACCCGATCAACTGCTGAGGAGAGGCGAGGCAACATCACCATGGCACCTCCTCACAACGATCTCCAATCACACGCTGAATAAGGTCATCACGGGAGTTATGAGTCCTCCAACATGTGTTTAAAGTCTACATGAGAGAGAAATGCGTGGGTTTCAAAGGCAAAAGACGAGACTAAATCGGATACATACGAGTTATAGATTACAGAGGTTATCGTCAGCGAGGATCAACACCTGGTTAGTGTTTGTGATCACGCTCTCCTAGATGATGATGGCACAGACGAGGCTCCTTAGCTCATGTTTGTGCAACGCGCTGCAAACTCAAGGACACCCAGACAGAAGAGTATATGAGAAAAAAGTTAAATAAAACTGCAGCTGTAGAAATAGTGAGAGAGAGAGAGAATAAATGAAAAAAAAAGAAGCACTCAGCTCAACACACTTGTCCTCAAGATTTTCCTTTCATTGTGCTCCTAGGATGAGGACGTCAAGACTTTTCCACCACAAAGAGTCGTCAACAGAAGTGTTGTCCTCGAGGGTTGGAGGAGACTTGACGCACAGGGCGACACACACCGCGGGAAACAGGTTGCCCGAGAGGACTATAGAAGGCTGCAGGCGCGCCCATACAGACGCCACAAAGACAGACAGGTTGGACCGTACTACCATACACAATTATTATCTTCTGTGGTCCTATTTACTCTTCCCACCCGAGGGTCATTCATGCCTGGCTCGATTGATGAGTCTAGCTGTGAAACAAAGACGGGAGGGAGGGTGGCGGCCGTCAATACCCCATAACCGGTCTTCTCCCATTGATACCAGGCCGGCGGCCGTCACCTCGCGTGCTGTCTTGACACCTTCAGGTCCTGTTTTGGCGGCTGTCTGTGTCGCTGAGTCCCTAACACCGACAAGACACACTTACTAACGCCTTGGAAAGATAGTCCAAGAGTGCTCCTTCTGGTGACGACTCTGCCAATACTGATTCTTGGGCACCAATCAAACTCTGGCCTGCAATACTCTACTGGCCGTCACATTTGCCACAACATCTTAATAGCAGGGTCGGACAGTTGTCGTCGCCTGAACCCAAACCTGTTTCATATGTTTCTTCTCATAATAAAGCGCCTGCAGCAGTATTTCAAACTGACTTATGGATTAATTTTCTTTTCTCTTGTTTATACTCTGAGACCCTCTTAAAGGTTCTATACATCACTTTATACATTGAGTTCTCGTACAGTGAATGCGTGAATGATGTGATACTGAAACGTAATCACTGGACGAAAATTGAAATGTGAAGTTCGTGATGCTCAGTAACAAAAGAAAACTAGTCCACGCCACGTCCTGCCGGGAGTGCTTGCCAGATGAGATGACACATACACGTTCAGTCTTTAATGTCATTATTCCGAAGCCTGTCTCGTGCTTCTCTTTGAGCTTCTTTGTGGCGCCGAAAAACGTTAATGAAAGCGTTCTGGCCCATTACGATATTTTCATGGCTGTTTCCTGTAGTTGGTACATGGAAATACTGTCACAGTCTGAAAAACAATAGTTCTAAAGGGAAGCTGTTCAGTTATTTTCTTTCCATGATACATATAACTTTTTTTTATTACTCGTCTAAGGTGATTTGTGTGTGATCATTCTAGAATAATTATGTCGTCTTCTGTGATGTTTTTTCTGCCCCGAGGAATGGACAGACGATGTAGGGATTTAAATAACACAAAATCTTCCTAAGTACCTACTCTCACCTAATCACATACGTTATTTGCTGGGAACATAGCTACGTTCGGCTGCTTTTTATGCCCTACATTCAGCCTCCTTGAAGTGTCACCGCCTCATATCTCATACACCTCATCATCCACTCCCACACTGAACGATCATTTTCATCCTCATAGATTCATCACCACAACCACCATCATCCACGCCCCTGCCTACCTTCACCCTCCCCACCCTCATCCCCAACTCCCGACCATTACTACTACCACTACCACCCCGTACCGCCGCCACTGCTATCTCCCTACCCCCCCACACTCCTTCTTCCCCCACTCCCACCTCCATGGGAGCAGGACAATGATGAATGGCTCAACTAATTACCAGCGGTTAGTGGAGTGGACCGGCCGGCCAATTTTTCGCTCTCGTCTTTGAGGTGTTGTGCTGGAACAAATTACTCTCGGGAAAGGAGTGACAGAGTTAAGAAGCGGACGTCTGGTTGACAATGGCAGGGAACCGACACCCTCAACACAAAACTTTCCTTCTTACTGGCACCACAGAGTAATTAGTGGCGTCCCCTCGCTGCTCAGACTACCTCCCTCTCTACCTACTTCTCTCCCTAACCCCCTGCCTGCCCTTCCACCCATCCCACCCACGCAAGTGGGCAGATTGTGGTCAGAATGTATACACCTCATGTCTCTTGGCTTGTCTGATTTCTAAGGCAGACCCCTGAAAGGCGTCTACGAGTGGACTGTGAAAGGAGTACGTGTAGCTATGGAGAATACGGAGGAAATTGAGAAAGTAACTACTGAGAAATGGTAGTATCTTGGAGTGAGATATATGCAGCATATACAGAAATAGGGTACGTTACAAAGGAGAGAATATAGCGATGTGATATTTAGAAATTAACCAGTGCAGTTACAGTTACAAAATCAAAAAGGAGTTGTGATTCATATACTAAAATGTTGAAGGTATAAAACAAGAATCTACAGAACAGAAATAGTCATCAAAAAATAGATGTACACAGATGATTTTGGGGTTTAAGAATAATACGGACCAGCCAACACACCAGCAATGTTGAAAAGTAACCTGATATATTGCCCGAATGTTGAGGAAGCTTATAGAAAATGGGAGATGGGAAAGGAAATGAGAAAATGGGTAACAGACGTGAAACGGGACACACAAATACTTAATAAAAATAGAAAAATAGGGAAAATAAACTTGAGAAATAAAAAAAAAGTAAGAAAACAGGGAATAAGAGACACGCATCTTGCACTGTTTTCAATCATAATATATAGTGATGCGCGTGTGGGAGTGCAAGGAAGTGTACGAGCTGAGTAAACACATCTCACCCAGTCTTCCTTCCCTGGGGCCTCCATCCCGCTCTCCTACAGCGGACCTCAGGGGCAAACTATCATTCCCGCGCTTCAAGGTGGTGCGTAGGACTCCTGAAGGTGATTTATATATATACTACTGAAGCTATATATACTACAGAACTATATATATCATAGGTATATATACAAATAAGCAACTGCAGCCACCAATCCAAGAGTAAAAACCACTTTCATCCAAATTAATGAGGAAAAACCAGACGCCGATGACATGCCACGTGTTATGTAATTGTTACTAGTCTCTTGAAGGTGTGGGCCAAAAACAAAAGAGAGGGCGCGCGCCACAAGAGAGCAGCGTCATCCTTTCCAGCGAGTCGAGTCCACTATGTCGCCCCTCGGGAACTGGTTTGCCTGGGAGACTACTAGACACTGGTTCACGATCCTTGTCGCGTTCTCTCTATGCCCGCCTCCCTCCCTCCTTCCCCCTAGCCCTCGCTACTCACTTCTCATACGGCGACAACTGAATGGAAGGACTGGTCTTAGCTGCTCGACTTGAGGACTTAGGCGTGTAAATGAGAAACAGGGTAGGAGGGAGGCCTAAGGGAAGGGGAATGGGAGGAGGTTGGGAAGGAGGAAGAGAGGGAGAGGTGGCATATGAGGGACAGGTAAGGAAGAAGTGAAAGCTAATCAAAATGGAGCGATCTATCTTCTGAATTGGATGCATGGAGAGAGAGAGAGAGAGAGAGAGAGAGAGAGAGAGAGAGAGAGAGAGAGAGAGAGAGAGAGAGAGAGAGAGAGAGAGAGAGAGAGAGAGAGAGAGAGAGAGAGAGAGAGAGAGAGAGAGAGAGAGAGAGAGAGAGAGAGAGAGAGAGAGAGAGAGAGAGAGAGAGAGAGAGAGAGAGAGAGAATTGTAGGGTAACAAATATTAGGGAAATGTTGAACACCTCAACCAATCATGAAATGAATGTGAGGGAAGCAGGAGGATATAGCAAACTGAATAACTTGTCCAGAAATTATGTAGCTTTTTGTACCTACATAAGTTCCTGACGTTCTAAATACATTATCAGTTTGGTAGTCATAGAAGTAATAATAGTAAATAATAGTAGTAGTAGTAGGAGGAGGAAGAGGAGGAGGGGGAGGAAGAGTCTTTTTTCAATTATTTTTCTTCTTTGCTAATGTTTGCGGCTGCTGTCATTACGTTATCATATAAACGTTTTCAGAGTTACCGCAGCCAACCAGAATGACGGCTGTGTACTAACATCCACTGTGGCGAGCAGACTGGAGTTGCAGGCTCGACCAAAACTCACGCTGGGCCTCGCTAAATGAACCTGCACGAGCATACATCACAGGCTATAATACTCGGTCACAAATCATTTTGCCGGTGAAAGGGAAAAAATGTCTGAAAAGTTTTCACTATAAATAAGATAAATAAGCTGATTTTGGCTAGTCGGGGCGTTGGGTCAACTCATCACCATTGCAATGACCATCACCATCACCATTATCAACACCACCATCACACCATTATGGCAGTATTGTGACGGGAACTGAAAGGGTTGGACTATGTGGTGTGTGAGGGTTGTGGAGGTGGTGAAAAGAGAACAAGCAATGAAAGGGAGAGGATGAGGAGGACATCAGAAACCAAATACATGTCCTTAATTCAAAGTGCAATGACTTACTTCACTAATTCCAAGAAGTTTCATGTAAGTGGCCAGTTAAAGTGTAATCACCACTATCCCCACAACCAGACACACTAATCTATCCTACCTTTCTAATTTCATGAACTTGACTCATTATTGTTCTCTATTTACAACAAGACACTATATACATAGAGACTCATCTTTTACTCTTCTCGTGAGAATGCCTTAGAGACATACACTTATTTGGTTAATAATGATTTTGGTGATGAATGGTATGGCCGATAAAAAAAATAACTATAAAAAAAATTGCAAGTCAGTTTTCCAAAGGAAAATAACAATAGAAAATCTAGTAATAATATCGAAATCTGAGCTAATGCTAATGATAAAAACTACGCAGTTATACATAAAAGAGGCAACATATACCCTTATAAGGATTCATCATAAATACAAATGTTGCTTTTTATATGTTACCAGAACAAGATCATTATTCGGGTCACTCGCTCTCTTAATTATGTAAATACATAGAGTATGACAATTCACGAAAGCGAAATGGAAGGAGGCAGAGATTAACGGAGACAAAGTTTACATCATTATGACATGGTGTCTGTTGTTTCTTGAAATTAAGGCATTTAGAGTACACACACACACACACACACACACACACACACACACACACACACACACACACACACACACACACACACACACACACACACACACACCAAAGCTCAAACAGACGAGCTGGGCTGCCACTCTGCTACAGTTTGTTACTCGACATCAGGAGCGACAGACCTTCATCTCCACCCTAAAAGTCTATATCCGATATGGTCTCATGAAAGCCCTAATTTTATGCAGGTTCTTACGAGTCTGGATCGAGATAAGCACTAAGCTAATCTCCGGCGGGAAGATCTACTTTTCCCTAATGAAGCAGGAAATGAACATTCGTCACACACTCCCTATCAAAGGTGTACTCGGCTCATAACAGCGGCACAGAAGAGATATAGAGTTTTGTGAGGTGGTGGTGGCCATGGCGGTGGTGTTTATGGGTAGTAAAACAGAAGCGGAAGGACGGACGGCGAAGAGCGTGTCAAGGGTGAGGCGGCTAAGGAGTAGTTGTAAAGGACTTGTGATGTAGGCCGGGCGCTAACCGGTAATAAAAGATGGTGTGCTCATGTGAAAGACATATTAAAAGAAGCCCACCTCTGCACAGCTGCCAATG
>JAXIVD010002987.1:15000-24376 GCA_036785275.1 Cancer borealis
TCTCTCTCTCTCTCTCTCTCTCTCTCTCTCTCTCTCTCTTCTCTCTCTCTCTCTCTCTCTCTCTTCCTCTCTCTCGTCTGTGCGCCGTGTCAGTGAGAGTCAGTCACCTGGAGGAAGATAAAACCTTCAAAGTTACAATAATGGACTGTCGGACCTTACAATTCCTGCCACAGTCACGTGGTGTATCAGTTCCTCCGACGCAGCGGGGGCGACAAGCAGGGGCGGAGAGCAGCGGCAAACTTGGGCGAGATATTCAACAAGTACTCCTCTGCTCTTGTGTCGGACGCCCGCTGTCATGTGTAACTAAAGTGGTGTTGTGCAAGGGGAGGCCAGCGCATATCTCACTACACAACCTTCACTCTGCATTACAGTCTTCTCACAATGCACTCGTCAAGCCTCCTCTGCCATAGTGTCTCAGGACGCAACACATACACACAAACGGATAAACTTTTGCATCAATGTCACCGTCAATAATAATAATGCATGCAGTAGCGTTCAACATGACTGTATTCAACGTATGAGTTTGATTTTTGTTTCTTCTGCATGGTTTCGTATTATCCTAAGAGAAAAAAAAAGTTTACTCTGCTCAAATGTTATATGAAGATTGAGAAAGGTTATGGAGTGTTCGTTCAAAATATTTATATATACATATTTGGTGACCGTGTTTCAAGTACATGCATACTCTCTCTCTCTCTCTCTCTCTCTCTCTCTCTCTCTCCTCTCTCTCTCTCTCTCTCTCTCTCTCTCTCTCTCTCTCTCTCTCTCTCTCTCTCTCTCTCTCTCTCTCTCTCTCTCTCTCTCTCTCTCTCTCTCTCTCTCTCTCTCTAAGCCATCCCATTCCTCTCAGTGGCAACAACGCCTCATCACGTGCATTCTCTCCTCCTTCCCTTCCCTTTCCTCCCTCCCCTTCCCTCCCCTTCTCTTCCCTGAGTTGCCTAACCACGTGCATACATTTTTCCCCTTTATTTCTTCAGCGTCGCCAAGGGCTACGTAGCTCCCTAAATCCTCCTCCCTGCCCCATACCCCTTCCTCTTCCTCCTTCCCTCCCTCCTCACCCCTTCTTTCCGCCTGCATATCCAATAACAGACCTTATTTACTACCATCCTCCTTCAACCTCCCCTTTCTTCCCATCCTTAACTCCTTTCACTATCCGTTTCCATCCTCCTCCTCCTCCTCCTCCTCCTCCTCCTCCTCCTCCTCCTCCTCCTCCTCCTCCTCCTCCCTTCCTCTTCCTCTTCCTCTTCCTCTTCCTCCTCCTCCGTCTCTTAAAAACTTGTACGCCGACATTTATGTATAATTTGCTTACCCATATTATAGAAAAAATTATATTTGCAAGCTGGAAAAACTGCAACGTAGGGTAACAAAAAATATATTATTAGTATGTGAAATAGATCATGTGAAGAATGGCTCAAAGAACATGTTTTGCTTATCCACACAGACTATTGAGACACAACGTAACAGATGTTTTATATTTTTAGGAGATTTAACAATACTATTATTATTATCATTATTAACGTAAGCGACTATTACTTCATTGTCAATAGATCACACGTCACTAGGTTTACCGGGTTTTACATTGTCGAAAAAACCACGTGAATCAATGGAAACGAAATACCGAACAGACTTCCCGCGCGTGTTGTTTATAATACCACAATTCTTAAGCTGATCCACACAAAGAACAAACAAAAAAAAACCTTAAATACCATCCACTTGTTTATATAATAGGCAATAATCTAGCAATTGTAAATATTCGTGAGTAATAAAAGAAATTAATATTGTTTTCTCTCCTGTCTACTTCCATTACCTATCCAGTAGATATTTCACGTTATCCTTTGTGTTGCTCTCCTGCTTCTTTACTAATAGATTAGATAGTCTGCTGCATTTAGTTCCAATAAGTCTGTTGGTGTTTGTTTATTCCTTGGTATTATTCCTCCTTCTCCTTCTCCTCCTCCTCCTCCTCCTCCTCCTCCTCCTCCTCCTCCTCTTCCTCCTCCTCCGTTTTCTTTCAGTTGTCTCTTTCTTCTTCCCTGTACTTTTTTGCCTCCTCTACTACCGACAGCTGTTACGTTTAATATTCTTTCACATCAAAAGTCTACGGGAAGAGCGCACACACACACACACACACACACACACACACACACACACACACACACACACACACACACACACACACACACACACACACACACACACACACACATACAGAGTTAGCTGTATAATGCCATATAATAAAGAAACTGCATACGTTATTGCAATGTATAATATGATAATAATAATAATAATAATAATATTAATGATAACAATAATAATAATAATATAATTACTACTACTACTACTACTACTACTACTACTACTACTACTACTACTACTACTACTACTACTATTACTACTACTACTACTACTACTACTACTACTACTACTACTACTACTACTACTACTACTATTACTACAACTGCTATTAATGCTGCTGCTGATGCTGCTACAACAACTGCTCATTATTATTATTATTATTGTTGTTGTTAGAGGGCATTAGTCTTATTTATTGTCTACTTCTTATTCCATTGAAATAACATAGGAATTATAGCTTAATGAGTGAAACTAATACATTTTCTTAAGGTATATATCTCTGTTTTACGAATACATTAGTATCTTCTATATATATATCTGATGTTACTTTTAAATGTTCGTACCGTTTCTTGACACTGTAAGGCACCATTATGATTTTCCTTCCACATATTACACTTACAACAATCTCAACAATCCACTCACAACTTCCACTCATTCTCTCAACCCTGGATCCTACTTCTCGTTCTATCTGTGTGTTATCTCTCAGTTGCTAACGTCGTCGTCCGTACAGTCATTGCCTTAACCTTCCCCAGCCCTATCCCTTGCCTCCCCTTCTCCCATTCTCTCTCCTTCTCTCCTGCATTCACCATTCACCCCCCAACCCACCCATCTGCAGCGCGTTCCTCAGGCTGCCGTCGTCTCCCCATCAAATTTCCATAATAATACATATGGGGGGGAAAAAACTCCCCTCCGTAGCTGCATTGTCCGGTCTCCCTGCATCTAAGGGGCCACCAGCCGCCGACCTCGCTACTTGGAAACAAACTCTGCCTGCAGTTCCTCGCCTCTGTGTCCTCACGCATGTCAGCTTCTTGGGAGTGTCTGGTCAATGTCGTGTGTTTGGTGATGTCTCAGCCATCTGTGAGTTATGGTGGTGTGATGTTGAGGGGTTGACGGGGGAGGGGACAAGGCAAGGAGGGGCCATGGTGGATGGCGTCCGTTGGGGCGGAGCTGAGTGCATCGTCTGAAGCTGCATTGGACTGCAACATTGAGAGGCTTATTCCCGGAGCGGTTGGATTTTATACCGTTGTCCGAGAAGCGGCGCCACTTAGTTGTGACGAATTCTTCCCTGGAATAGAGGGGTTAGGGCCATGGTGGGGGAGGGTGACAGCCCACCTGTCGTCCCCAACATCCTTTGAGTCCTCTACCCTTCCAAACACAAACAAACTCCCTTTCCATCGAATATGAGAACAGAGTATGTTTGACGTAGGAGCTAAGCTTAGTATTGTCCGGATCAACTTGAATGTTCCCTCTGTCTGCTGCATCAAGACGTACAGTGCTTCATACATAGAAGATCGACGGATATAATGAACACGCGCACCTCAAGGGATGGACAAAGAAAAGGGTCTGCCTTGCCTAGATAAGTTCCACAACAGCAGCTTGAGAGGTGACACGTGTGAGCAGTGTCTATGTTATGTTGCTACACTTTCTTGCGTGTTCCATTCAGTTCCTCTCCATTTCTTCCCGCTGTTTACCATTCATTCATGTTTCATCACATTTCCTTCCTCTCCCTGTAAATACACACACACACACACACACACACAAACACACACACACACACACACACACACACACACACACACACACACACACACAAACACACACACACACACACACACACACACACACACACACACGCATACATACACACATCGTTGGTTCCCTGCGGATATTCGGGCAACGCCTTCCTACACCCTCCACCTCCGTCCCACCTCCACCCTCACCACTACCAAATGATTCCGCCTGCAATTTACGGCCGGCCTTCCTGACACCTACATAATTGCGTGCAGTACAATCGGCCACAATATAAACATGACATATACGTGGGCGTCGTCGCACTCGAGAAAGGAAGGATCTATTAATCGTCAGGTGATCACAGGTAAAGAGGCAAGATTACCACCACTGACGGCGCCTCATAAAACACTGAACAAAAGTTTCCCCAACACTATGCCTTACCTTGCCACACCTCACCTAACACCTTTTACCTTTCAAGTGCATTATAGCGACACTTCAAGGTCTGTTTGTCTCTTTTTCCATATCATATCAAGGTAAGTATCACCTTAATATTCATCCTACACAGGGAGTTACATAAGATAAACAAATATCTTTCAACCTGGATGCGAGGAACTGTTGATGGGAAAGAACAAGATTAAAGTGGAGAAAACAGAGGGGAAATATTACTTACGTTGGAAATGTGTCAAGCAGAAAGTTAGTTGAGGCTTCATCTCACACACACACGACCCGTCACCACTCACTCGCACTGGAAAAAACAGAAACAAATAATACTCTTCCGTGTGATGTTCATACCTGTCTCTCTGTCTATCTGTTTTCATATCTATCTATCTGTATATCTTTCTGTGCGTCTGTCCAAATTTCAAACAACACACAAACAAACAAACTATATAAATACCTAATTAACTAACACAGGAAAGAAAAAAAACACCTCATGAATCACTTCCCTTGCTTCCCATCACACAATCGCTGCGGGGTTGAGGGGGGAGGGGTTGATGGGAGAGAAATAAATAAAAGTGTGGCTCTAAGTCCTCACATTAACCAAACACATAATAAGGCAACAAATCCTGTCTCTTCGCCTCACTGACCGTAGCCGAGGAACAGGAAAGGTGAGCTGTCTCGAGTCCAGGGAAAAAAGTGTGTATGGGGGGGGTGTAAGGGGGGGAGGCAGTGACCAGGTGGTGTGCGTGGAAGGGGAAAAATGCAATACTTTAAAATGACTCTAATTAGCACCTCGTCTGTCATTTCCCCACCATGGTGTCGGTCCGAGCACGCAGCATGGGTAGAAGGGAGAGGAAGAGTGAGGAAGGAAGGGAGGAAGGGAGGGAGAGTACTGCACCTGAACTAAAAAAGGTAGTGGAAATAAAATATGCGGACAGGCTGTGGCGGGGATGTGGTGGGTTAGGAAGAGAAATGAGTGAAGGTTTCAAGTTCATAATGAGTAGAATGGAAGGTTGATGCATGGTAGAAAAATAACGTCAATGTCCTGAAAACACGAAGGCTAAGATGCGAAGACAAGCAAAGAACACAGGGAAAAGTAATGGATGAAAAGGAAGGGACTAGGAAGGGGGTGAAGGGGAGAAAGCTGTTGCTAGCCCGAGAGGAAACTACTTACGAGTGTGACTTATAACATGTAATCACCCTCTTGAATGCTAGACAACAAAAAACATGTGACAAACTGGCCAGGTTCACGCAGGAGCAGCACCCATCGCCTTCCCTACAAGCCAATAGACGTAACACCCACTACCAACCACATGTTATTTCATCACTGTGTTTCCCTCAAAAAGGCTCATAACACCCTGTCGTCCAGCTTCCCTTGCTCCCGCCTTGAGACAGACAAGACACATCCGTCATGCGTTAACTACCATGTGAATCTGCCAGAAGAAATAAGACGTAATTTCCCCCATTGATTCTGGCCGTCAGTGCATGCCGTGAGCCATCGAGGATATGGCTCAATTTGTCATGATTTTTATTGCCCTCCGGTAATGACGAGTTACTGGTTAATTACTCCATTCCCACCGTTCTTTGCGCGGCGCCCGACCTTTCATTAGGCGAAGTGCGAGCAAGAGGACGGCTCTCACAAGGTGGCCGACAGTGACCTTCAGGGAGCGATGCGGGACTTATATCACACACACACACACACACACACACACACACACACACACACACACACACACACACACACACACACACACACACACACACACATATACACACACGCACATACACACAGGTCAGTGGTCTTGGAGATGGGAAGATGATGCTTGGGTGCAAAGAAGTCATCTTAATGGCTCAGATACAGCGAAATTAAGGGCTGCGGGGCGGGTGAGGGAGACAGTGAAGATGTGCGAGAGTCTAGACGATCAAATGATGTGTAATCTTACGTCATGTACACGATACTTACTCCACGTACATACAACCATTCCTACATACACATATCAGTCGTGGGTGAGGTCAGTTTTTTTTCCCATTTTCTTTACACGAGAAAACAGTAAATAAGAGTAGTTTTCTCCCTCCCTCGGGTGTAATAAAGCTTTTGTTCAGCGTGGGCAGTGAGGCGACGTTACTGCACGGATAAACAACCACGTTTTCCAACACACCTTTGTTGGCTGAATTTAGCGATGCAACAGTCAGGCTACCCACTCCTTGCCTCCCAACCTTTCACTCTTCTCTTCTCTTGTGTTCTCTTTTTTTTTTTTTTTCTTCTCTTCTCTTCTCTTTTTTTTTCTTCTTTTCTTCTGTTCTCTTCTGTCCTCTTTTCTTCTGTTCTTTTATCTCCTCTCCTCTCCTCTCCTCTCCTCTCCTCTCCTCTCCTCTCTTCTCCTCTCCTCTCCTCGCCTCGCCTCGCTTCTCCTCTCCTCTCTTCTCCTTTCTTCTCTTATCCTCTCTTCTTTACTTTTCTTTTCTTCCTCTCTCTTTTCTTCTCTTCTCTTCTCTTGTCCTAGGTACGGCCTCCTATTTGTCTTTTGCACAATTTTTTTTATATCGTTTTCTATCGTTTATATCGTGTTTGTCCTCGCACTCAAGGGGGTGATGGAACAGAGGAAATGTCTCGTATATGTAAGTATACAGCGAAGGTCACACTGATAGAGAGAAAACATTTTTATGGCAGCGTAGAAACGACGGTAAGATACGTAAATGGAGTTTAATCACTCAATAAAAGTGAACGTTACTGCACTTATTTTTTTTTCACCCCGACCGGTTACCTACTACCTGCCTGGATCATAAAACAACGTAAAAGTTACACTCGAGCAATAGATTGTCTCTTAAATGTCCTTTGTAAACCGATGAAGACCACTTTGATAACGACAAAAAGGAATAAAATGTTTGTGGGAGTAAAAAAAAAAAAGAATGGTCAGACAGAATTACCGACACACAAACAGAAAAGAATAAACAAAAATACAGAAAAAGAAAAAGAAACAGATAGATAGAGAGAGAGAGAGAGAGAGAGAGAGAGAGAGAGAGAGAGAGAGAGAGAGAGAGAGAGAGAGAGAGAGAGAGAGAGAGAGAGAGAGAGAGAGAGAGAGAGAGAGAGAGAGAGAGAGAGAGAGAGAGAGAGAAGAAAGGGAAACAAGGAGGAATCCCAAATAAACTCCTGGAAAACAAAAACCAATACCTGACCTCACCGTGTCAAACCTCCAAAAAGAGAAGAAAAAAATATCCAAAATGCTCATACCTTTTTTTTCTATCTATTTTTTTTCTTTTTGTGACGCTTGTACAGCCAAATCCACAAGAGGAAACATTCCCAGCTCGCATACTGGATCGTGACAAGAGACCCAAATGCTCATTACACATCCTTTCTTTTTTCCCCCCAAACCTGCAGGCGGCGTCAGGTTCCCTTGTTGACCACGCCTGGAATATTCAAGCCTCGAACACAGGAAGAAAAATCGTAAAAGTGTGTTGTGCAGAGCGAGGTAATATCAGGTAGAGGAAGGACATTAGGAGACACCTGGAGGAAATACCTGGCAGGGAGGCCAAAAAAAGTGATCTTGGAGGGAGACAAGGAGAAGGAGACATAAAAGATACGTTTGGAGGCGTGGGCGTATGGTTTATGGGCGGCCTTGTGTTATGTGGGCGTGAGGGTCATCTGCATAGTCTGTCTGAACCGTAGTAAATCTGAACGACCGTACTCTCTCCTAGATACTTATCGTTTTACAAGACCAATTAGCGGTATAGTTCAACCAGACTCCTGACCCTCACCTCCCGCTATTATTGTTATAGCCACCCACAGATCCCCTTCCATGATAACACCTATACCACCCTCCATATAAATGTATAAAAAAAAAGGTTAGTAAAAACATTCCTGTTTCTTTCTTTTCTCTTTTTTCAGTCCTGCTGCCGCTCGTGTTTGGTTCTGGCATCTAACCCCCCTCCCCCCCCCCCACCACACACAAGATAAATAACCCACAAAAAAGTCTGACAACCATTATGGCACAAGGCAGTCTGAACACCGTGGGATCCCCACACGTGCTGATGCTGGCTGACCTGTAATTAGGAAGTGTAATGGCCCGTGTCTGTTGTCCCTGCATGTCCACACCAACCAACAACCTGTTGAACCTCTCCGATCCTCCTCCTACTTCTCCTCCTCCTACTCCTTCCTCTTTTTCCTCGCTTTTCGTCTATCCGTTTGTTCATTGATTCGCTTATTAATTAATTCATTTGCTCATTCGTCCGTCTATCCATGCGTCCTTCCATCCTTCCATCTGTCCGTCCGTCCGTTTGTCCGTTTGTGCGTTCGTTCGTTTTTCCGAACGTTCAACCATCCGTCCGTCCCTCCATCTTTCCGTCCGTCAGTTTGGATGTCCCTCAGTACTCCTGTTCATTCGTTCATTCATCCGTCAGTCCATTTGTTGTTGTTGTTGTTGTTGTTGTTGTTGTTGTTGTTGGTGGTGGTGGTGGTGGTGGTGGCGGTGGTGCATGTGCTGCTGGCTGGTATCGGTGTGGTTTTAATAGTGGCGTCATCTTGCAGGCAGCAGGTCCACAGCACAGATGCATTTTATTATGCCAGTAGTGACAATCCATTAAAACAACAGGCGGAACCAAACAATTACGATATGGAGACGCGTTCTGTTCAGTCACGTTTCATTACTCTTCGAGATTACAAATTGTACACATGGTGGTGGTACACATTTTGAATAAAGAGCAACAGCAAAAGGCAACACTATCATCACGTATGCGAGCTTAGAGTGAGTTACAACACACACTTTACCCTTCATCCACCTGCCTCTTCGCCTCCTGGACTTGGTTAGAACTGAAAAACACCAAGGCAGGAAATGTAGCCAGCTTTTAAGAGGTTTATCGTTTGCTACATAACCCACGATGAGGCCTTAGTTCCCTTGTTCGTGAGGAAGATCATCCCTCACATCTTTAATTTGCTTTTGTTGCTGCTGTCGACCACTTTCTACATCTTTATACAGGTAATTCCTTCTTCTCTTTATCACCAAGTATTGTGGTTCTGATATTAATTAAGAAGAAATACTAATATATATATATATATATATATATATATATATATATATAT
>JAXIVD010002987.1:39576-51375 GCA_036785275.1 Cancer borealis
TTCCAAGTGGGAACTCGAATTTCCCACTTCCCGTCAGATATTAGAAATCATTCACTCACGTACATACATCCACGCACCAAGGTTTAAGTACACCCTCGGTGGAAGGAAGTGTAATTCAAGGTTATAAAGAGGAGGGAAGGAGAAAAGACAACCGTGAGTGGTAGTTTGGTGCCAAGCAACAGCTACTACCGTCATTATCACCATAATCTTCCTGTTGAATCACGTAAGCACACCCTTGACATATCAAACCAAACCAAACAAAGCCATAATGCTGCAATGATTGGGTAATAGTAATACTGATTAAACTATTGTTTGACACCAACCCAGCCTTCTTTCATTACAAACAGATATCACGTTTACATATACTGTTTCAGTGTTTGTCCTACTCTGTATGGCGCCTAATGACGTGCGATTATTATTATTTTGTATTGTTATTAATATTGTCCTTATCATTATCAATATTATTATTACTATTATCATTATTAATGGCATTATGATCATTATTATCATTATAATCATTAACATTATTATTATTATTATCATTATTATTAATATTATTACTTTTATTATTATTATTATTATTATTATTATTATTACTATAATCATTATCATTATTATTAGTAATATTATTATTGTTGTTGTTATTATAATTATCATTATTACATTATTATTATTAACATTATTATTCTTATTATTATTATAATCATCTTCTCACTTTGATAACTTAACAGTACTGGGATGTTCTTTTTTCCCTTCCTTTACACTGTAGTGTCTGCTGTCGATACTAATCCTAGAGTACACGCTATAAAACCATAAAACAATCAAATACTTAATAAAAACCTGTTCCTCGAATATATTAAACTAATAGAAACTTGAAGTTGTTATATTGTTTTCTTTTGATTAATTATAGGTCGTTTCCTCTTGTTACTGTCGTGTGATTTAACTTCAAAAAATTCCTTCAAAATCATCGAATTCATTTTGTATTTTACAAACTTTAATTTGATTCCCTTTAATCATTTGTTTATGGAGTGAGTACATGTGTAACTAGTTTAATCTTTCTTGGCACAATAATTATATAACATTGGGATTTGTTTTGTGGCTCTCCTTTGTACTCTTTCCAGTAAATGTTGGTCTTTAATGCAGTTCAGTGACATGAATTGTACCGCGTATTCCAGGTGTGGCCTTACAAAAGTTGCATATAGTATCTTATCACGCCTGGCGAATTATGAACAAAGTTTCTTTAAATGAAGTCTAACATCATATTTACTTTTTGACTTACCGCTGCACACTGATCGTTCATTTCTATATTAAACTACCTTCCACTGATGATTTCCTTGAGGTCTTTCTCTTTTAAAACATTACCGAGCTCTTGATCGCATATATGTAAATTGCACATATTTATCGCCAATATGCATAACTTAACATTCATATATGCCAAAAGAGATCTGCCATTCATCCCTTCAATATATTGCTATGTATAGAGGATGACAGTAATAATGATGATGATGAAAGTAATGGTGGTGGTGGTGGTGGTGATGGTGGTGGTGGTGGTGGTGGTGGTGGTGGTGGTGGTGGTGGTGGTGGTGGTGGTGGTGGTGGTGGTGGTGCTGGTGGTGGTGCTGGTGGTGGTGGTGGTGGTGGTATGCGAAAAAGTATTAAAGCATTGATGTGACATGATTGCGGAAGTGACTTATCTCTATCCTCTTCCGTGCATAGCTGTTTGTGCGTGTGTTTGCATGTGTGTGTGTGTGTGTGTGTGTGTGTTGTGTGTTGTGTGTTGTGTGTGTGTTGTGTGTGTGTGTGTGTGTGTGTGTGTGTGTGTGTGTGTGTGTGTGTGTGTGTGTGTTACTGAAATTATTATCAGACCACAAAAACTAGCCCTTACCAAAACAAACAAATAAATAAATAAATAGAAGCAGGTGTAACTTGTTGCATTCAATGAAATTACAAAAAAAAAAAGATAAGATTTAATAATATGAATTAGCTTGATAAAGACAAATTACCTTGACTATATACGTAAGTGAATTAAGGTAAAATAATAATAACAATGATAACTATTAAAATGCTGATGCGAATAGACCCTAAGCAAAGATTATATCATATCACAATATTATCAAAAAGTTTTACACATAAACACAAACAAACTTTACGATTTTCCATCACAATCATCAGCAAAAAAAAAAAAAAAAACGATATCAATACGAAGAGAATGATGATAGAGAAACAAAACCAAAGAATAATTTAGATCAGTCTACTACACATCTAAACCAGAAATTGATAAGACGAAGGTGACTACATAATGTTGTTTAGCTTGAGGGAACTGAAGGAGGGGTGATAGCCAGGGAACCAAGGGAAGATAGGATTAGGGTGAGGGAATATGCAGCTGAGGAGGAGGTGGGGGGGGGCGAGGGGGGCGGGGGGGAGGGGGGAGGTGGGGGGAAAGATGGAAACTGGATCAGAACAGCTTGACGGGGAAGTCCCACCAAATTCTGGCCCACCCCCCATCCACCCTCCAAAGGCACGCGGTGGGAGTAAGTGGATGACGGGGTGTGTTGCGAAAGGTGGATTAAAAACTTGTCTCCTCCTCTTCCTTCTTCTTCCTCCTCCTCCTCCTCCTCCTCCTCCTCCTCCTCCTCCTCCTCCTCCTCCTCCTCCTCCTCCTCCTCCTCCTCCTCCCGCCTCAACACTCCTCTGGTCCACTACATCGTCCTCAACATCAAAAAAAAAAAAAAACCGCACAATTTTTCCCTGCACAGAACCAGTTTTCAGCAAAGTGCAGTAAAAATGTTAATAAGCTACTAAGAAAGACAGACATTTTTCCTTCTCTTCCTCCTCCTTTTTCCTAGTCCTCATCCTCACTCTCCTACTCATCCTTACCATCGTCTTCCTTCCCATCCACTTCCTCTGTCCCCTTTCCCAACTCCTTTTTTTGTCTCTCCTCCTCCACCTCTTGTTCATCTTGTTAACAATTCCCATCCTTCTTGCTCCTGCTCCTTCTTCTTCTTCTCCTTCTTCTTCTTCTTCTTCTTCTTCTTCTTCTTCTTCTTCTTCTTCTTCTTCTTCTTTTGATAATGATGATGATGATGATGATGATGATGATGATGATGATGATGATGATGATGATGATGATGATGATGATGATGATGATAATGATGACAATGATGATAATGATGATGATGATGATGATGATGATGATGATGATGATGATGATGATGATGCTACTGCTGCCACTGTCCTCCATTATCTAAATCCCTACTCCCCAGCCCATCCATTTCTCCTCTTCCTCCTCCCTTCCCCTCTCCCATCTCCTTTGTATCCTCTCTTATTTTCAATGAGGAGATAGTGAGCGTGGCTGATGATGACGATGATGAGACCTTGTAGTCAGGTGACATCAAATGAAGTGAACACTATCAGCAAGGAGATGGTGTTTGACCCTATCAGGAGGTTGGAGTTATATATGTATATATATATATATATATATATATATATATATATATATATATATATATATATATATATATATATATATATATATATATATTAACCCGCCTGTTCTTCCTGTGCTCCAACTCAAACCTGTCTTCTAAACTCCAAGCTCTTCTCAATTCGAATAGTTTCTACCAAAAACTAACTTTTGCTGTTTACCAAACTACCTCAATATTCTCGCCATCTCAGGTTTGCGACCTGTGTATTTTGAAGTAAGACTTTTAGTCATGATGATCAAAGTGAAACGCTGTAACGCTGCTAGCAGTAGCAGCAGCAGCAGCTTGCACACCTCGACGCCGGGATGCTTCTCGGGACTGAAGAAGTTCCTGGCATCCCTGGCGCGCGTGTTTAAGAGGAAGAGACGGAACACGTGTCCGAAGGAGGTGCTGCTCCCTGTAGACCATCTCCTCACCCCTCCTCCATCTGAGAACACCCCTATAGACCACCTACCCACCCCTCCACCATCCCAGAACACCCCAGTAGACTCCCCTACCCTTGCACCACCACAGAACTTCCCTGCACTCCCCTGCCCCTCCCCTGTACCACCACAGAACACCCCTGCACTCCCCTGCCTCTCCCCTGCACCACCACAGAACTCCCCTGCACCACCCCAGCTCCCCTGCTTGGTGGAGACCACTCCTTCCACTGAGGACACCAGTGACTGGCACCTAGTTTGCAACAAGAAGTGCAAAGGGTTGAGGAACAAACCCTTCCTTGAGGCACACCAGTCCAAGGCGGTGGAAGGGAGCACCAGTCCGGCTGGCACCAAGTGTGCCAAGAGCAGCGGGCGGCGCAAGACCTTCGTGCCTTACCAGGACTCCCGCGGAAAGGTGCGCCAGTCCTGGGCCCAAGACACGGTGGCGGTGGTGATGCAGGTGGCACCCCACATGCGGTGTCATGTCATTGGCCAGCGCGGGGAAACAATCCTCAAGCTGCGTCAGGATTACCCCGGGGTGAAGGTGACGGTGCCACCCCCCCGTGACACCCAGACCCCCACCATCACCATCAGGGGTCCGCCTGCCCAGGTGACAGCCGTGCAGGGCTGCATCACAGCCTGCCTCAACGCGGCACACAGGAAGCGGCACCTCCCGAGGAGTGTTCCCAGCGGGGCGGCACGCTAAGGAACTTGAACATTTTGTTAATTGGAAATGGACTTATTCTTTGTAATGACATTGTTTTATAGTTTGTAGAAGTTGTAATTATATAGAAATATATATTTTCAAATATATAAGCATTATATATTTTCCTTAACTTTTGTTAATATGTTTTCGTTAATATGTTGATTAAATATTGGGGATTCATTTTATGATTATGGACACAAAGGAAATTACCAACTATCTTCCATAGTAGGAATGTGTGCATATGTGTATGCGTTTTTTTGTGCGTGTGCATGTATGTGTGCATGTGTGTATGCGGTTTTTTTTGTGTGTGTATGTGTACGCAAGATTTTAAGAAAATTTAAGAAAATTTAAATCAATGTTTGCTATAATTTCATACTTATAGTTTTTCTTATAAAACTCGGAGCTGGTGCTTTCCAAATTACTGAAGGTTTATCTTGACTGCAAACTATTATTTTCATAACTATTAAAAGCCACTTTATTTCTTATTATTTTTCAGATTTTAATCTATTTACTTTAGAAGGATTAAACATAATACAATGACGTTAAATCATACCCTAGGGTCTGTTGCTGTTTATGTTCCCTTGTATTCCCCTTATATTCTTCTTCCTCCTCCTCCTTTTCCTTTTCCCTTCTCTTCTTCCTCTTCCTTATCTTCCCATCCTCCTTCTCCTTTTCTTCTTTTTCCTACACCTACAACAGTGCCTCTCCACTTCCCATTCCCAGATGATGTCACAAAAAAATATCTCCTTCCCTCATCTCTTTGTCTGTTACATTTTCTTTGCTTCTGTCTTATTTCTTCCGCTTGATCGTCCTTCCATGCACAAACACATCTACGTGGCATTTTTACATCTTTACAAATGGCGCCGTTCGCTTAGGGGAGCTTTCTTAATTATTGCTCTGGAAACCCGCGGCAAGATCCACTTCTTATGCTACTGGTCGTCCCCACTCTGGAGACGCGCTCAAAAGGTCACCACGTGTGCATCAGCAAGTCTTCACGCGGAGCGTCTCGTTAGTTAAGCGGATGTGGAAGTGGAAGGGGGAGGGGAAGCGGAGGGGAAGTGCAGCGAAATTGTTGCAAGGCAGGTTGCGATTCCACAAATTCCTTTTATTTAGAATGAAAAGTTTGTACAACAATATGCATAATATCATATATATGTTCTGGTTGCCTTTAGTGTTATTAATACGTACATAAACAATAAGTTTGCAATGACCAATAACTATCTTTCACTTCAATAAGATCGGAATTCGACTTTTCCAAACTCACAACTAGACTTTTGACCCCAGGCTTGCACGGGGATTCCCCTCTCACCAGTGTTTTGGTGCAGTGCTGAGGGAATAAACCAAATGCACACAAGTTCCTTCTGCAGCCCGGGCCTGCCTACTGACGACATCCTCATTGCACTTCGCATGATTCCTGTCATATACTTACTTTGTTATATTGTTAATCATAAATATGTTGTTCTTATTGTGATATTTTCCTTTTATCTGTATAATGTATAGAAAAAAGTTTATAACGACCGGTCCGGTAACGCCTCATAGTTTTTGTGTTGTTTTATCATCGTAGCCTTTTGTTCGAACAGAGAAAGAGAGAGAGAGAGAGAGAGAGAGAGAGAGAGAGAGAGAGAGAGAGAGAGAGAGAGAGAGAGAGAGAGAGAGAGAGAGAGAGAGAGAGAGAGAGAGAGAGAGAGAGAGAATGTGAGAGAAGGAGAAGAAAACAATAAATAGTCAACAGATTGTGATCCTTAGTCCTACGTGTGTGGTTGCTTTTCACCATTCATATAACTCTTCTCTTTACCACTGAACCTCACACAGCCACCGTCTTTGTAAATAAAACCTCAACTCCAAAACTACCTCCATCCAACACCTGCCCTGCACACCCTGAAGCTAGTGTTGACTCGCCTTAAAACTCTCCTTAGAACCGGTAGGGACAAGTTAGTTTATATTCGCACCATTAATCATCAAGGTTGTGCAAATCAATAGTATCATTTTGTTGTTGAGTCCGCGCAGTAAACACCTTCACAGCCTCCCGTGCAGCCTTGGTTATTAAGTGTCGGTTTTCAACTAACAAAACCCTTTCAGCCTTCATGGAAAAGGTTACATTCATTTGTTTTTCTTTGCATCGCTGTCCACTCCCATGCAAAAAACTATCACTTGTACGGTCAGAGTTCAGAAGTAAAAGTTGTGAGTTCATGATGATGATGGTGATGGTGACGTCCGTGAGTCCATTTAAGATCTACTGCTGCTACTCTCTGTACACGATACTGACACTCAAGATAGATTCAGAAACGCATCGGGCACGTTAGCTGGTCATCTTGCCTCCACCTTGACTCACAGATTAGGGTGAGAAGTGTACTGGCTATTAAGAATGATAGTAAAAGATCTGCAACACACACACGCACAGTCTATAATCCTCTGTATTATCTGTGTTTAGTGTTGATAGTTATATACAAACGTTTCCTTAATAATTATAAAGACAAACATTAATATATAGATCCACGTCACGTCACAGTAACTTTCAAGTGTTAATATGTAAAAAGGGACAATAGATAACTACAAAAATATACCAGTAATGAAAGTAGTGACGGACAGACAGACATCACATATTGACACAGGTATATAATTGTGAGCACTAACAATGTACAGAAAAAACGTAACTACACCGACGAAGACTTCCAACCTATAAAGTCAAATATATAAACACAAGCAAAGAAACAACATTTGCCAACAGAAGAACAAAAGAAGAGAAAAAATTTAAAATAAGCCAAACGGACATGGACACAACTTGAAAGAAAATACGTATTCAACTTAATGATTTTGTTGCCATTGATGATGATGATGATGATGATGATGATGATGATGATGATGATGATGATGATGATGATGATGATGATGGTGGTGGTGGTGGTGGTAGAAGTAGTAGTAGTAGTAGTAGTAGTAGTAGTAGTAGTAGTAGTAGTAATAATAATAATAATAATATTGATAATAATAATAATAGTATTATTAACAATAATAATAATAATAATAATAATAATAATAATAATAATAATAAGAAGAAGAAGAAGAAGAAGAAGAAGAAGAAGAAGAAGAACTATGTCAATCGTGTAAGAAGTAAATCAGGAAATGCATTACTTCATATTATAGATGTTGTAAAGAAAGTGTAACTGATACAAAGGACAAAAGGTGCTGACACACAGAGAGAGAGAGAGAGAGAGAGAGAGAGAGAGAGAGAGAGAGAGAGAGAGAGAGAGAGAGAGAGAGAGAGAGAGAGAGAGAGAGAGAAAGAGAGAGAGAGAGAGAGAGAGAGAGAGAGAGAGAGAGAGAGAGAGAGAGAGAGAGAGAGAGAGAGAGAGAGAGAGAGAGAGAGAGAGAGAGAGAGAGAGAGAGGGGAGGAGGAAGAGAGAAAGAGAGAGAGAGAGAGGGAGAGATATTTACCTCGTCACGTACCCGAGCAACAAGTTCACAGCAGCACCAGGCGTGACTGCACAAAAGTCATTATGGAACAAAAACAACAATAACGATAATGATTACCAATTGTAATTTTGCCCCTTGAAACGAGAGACCTTTTACCGGTCACCAGAATCACCATCGTCATGAGTGGGCGGCCTCGCTACCCCTCACCACCTATCACTCTAAGCTGGACATCGACGGTCCTCTATCATAATGGCAAGAATCGTTACTCAGACAAAATTACGTAGAGTTGCAGTATAAATGTAACTTTGCATTGATGTATGTTAGTGTAATATGAGTGTCTTGTCATATCTATGCGAGGGAAGACTGGTATCCTTCTAATATCAAGTCACGGAATGCAGGACACACTTATTATTAGTTGTTCGGACTAGAAAAAAAACATCCCGAAAAACAAGAGACCTCCGTCCAACTGTCCCGCCACCACCTCTCTCCCTCTCCTTTAACGGCACTGGGCGGCTAAAAACAAGCCTTCCGTATCCTGGCACGAGGCCTACTCTCAATAGGACGTGTGAAAGCAAAGTTCCCGGATAAACTCAAGGTCTCTGTTTGTATTTTCCGCGTTGACCGTAGCTCCTATACATCTTTGGGTAAGAGCAATGAAGCAAGTCATGGCTATTTCAGTCAACAGCTTGTCAATATAAATTAACTTAACCTACTGTTGGCCAACTTCCTGGACTTCTATTGTTTCAGCATGTCAATACTTGACCTGCAACATTTTGTGTGTATAGACAGCCTCGGGGAGCAGGATCGTCTTGCTTCCTCACCCTTGCTACCAGTGCCACGAAGGACGCTTGACACTGGATAAAAAGTGTATGTTTTCGATTGTGACTTTACTCCCACAACAACATCTCCAGTAATACTTAAAAGGAAGAGCGTCACCATCCTCCCCCATCTTCCAGCTCCACATGTTGTCAGGTGAGTAAAGTTGTAACATGAGAATACAGGAAAAGAATACAAACAAGTATTCTAGGTCATCTGCTACTACGTACCCACCGTCCTCCGCCCAACACCAACACCACACATGAAGTAATTTTATTTTATAGTACCTTCTTTTTTATATCACATTACTAACGTTTCCTGAAATGTTTTATAAATTATGTTCATCTTGATATCGTTTACTAACATTTCCGCATCGTGCAGGGAGGCGTGATAACATTTCCTTAAGGTTAATACATTGTCATTACTGCTCATCATGCTATCTGATACTGAAACAAAAGAAACAGCCCCGGATGGCGTGACTGACATTCAGCATTGTTGACTGACTAGTGGACGCCCGCGGGAGACTATTTTTAATGTTGCATGAGGAAGAAGCAGCAGGTGTAACCCATCATCACCATCACCACAGCCTCCTCCCACTTGTTGTCCTCACCAGCTCCGCCTCAGTGCAGTCTCATCCTGGTCTTACCCACAGCAAGGGTAGCGCCAAGCACCCACCAGCCGCCCCCCGTCCTCCGCCACCCCCCCACCCCCCCAAGACTTGAATAAAGCCGACCTGTTTTACTATGTTGCGAAGTGTATTAATTGAAGTTTCAGTTTTGATTGTGTAGTAAATGATCCAGAACAATGGTTCCCTAACAGATGGTGAGAATGTACCCATCAAGACATTGCATGAGCATTGGCGTAGCAACTTCTTTGTGTTACCATTCTTCACATCACCATCACTACGGCTGTCATGGTGTTATGATCTCATATTTGTGCTGATTACTTTTATAATCCGCTGAAGAAGCAAGGAAATTCACGGATGAAAAATCAAATTATGGTGGTGGTCTTTTTCTTCTTGTTCTTGTTCTTCTTCTTCGTCTATTGTTCGTCTTCCTCTTCCTCCTGCACCACTTTTTCACGCCTGACCACCACCAGCATCGTAAAGCATAAGCTAAGCCCGAGTCATGCTTCCGTCACCCACAAACACACACAAACTACAACGCAGCAACTTTTTCATCCTCGTCACCGCCGCGGAACACAAGGCGAATGGGATAGTCACACTTTTTGTAGAAACACGGAAAATACAACCACCAAGGACACGAAGGTTGTGGACGAGTCTACAGGGAGGAGGATTATATGAGCTGAAGGAGGAGCAGGAGGGAAGGTGGATGGAGGGAGGAGAAAGGAGGGAGGAGGATGAAGGGATGAGATGCATTAGGGGGTAGAGATTGAAGTGGGTACAAGATTTCAAGGGCAAATGGGTCTCCTTATCCAAGATGAGAATAAGAAAAAGGATTGGACAGGAGACTGGAAGCATGAAGGATTGCTGGAGCGTGTTGGGGTGTGGTCAGCGAGATGGGGAAGAGGAAATTGGGATTGGGCCAAGAAGGGGAAGAAGGGAGGGGGCGTGAGGGCAGGTTCGAGGATGGACTGAAGTTATAACATCCCGATCATGACAAGGGACCAAAAGATGATGAAACCTTGACGTCAGAACACACCATTGGATGACATCATGTTGCAAAAGAATCTGCAGGACATTCTTGGTGTTGTCACGCTGATTGTAGGAAAAGACAAGGAGGAGGAAGAGGACGAGGAGAAGGAGGAAAGGATATCAAAATGTGCAGGTGTGGTGAAGCCGAAACACCTAGCAACCAACTCCAGCCCTCCTCCTCTGCTTCCTCCCCCATCATTTAATCCTTGTGTGGGAGATGGGCGTGGGAGGTGTCGCAAGGCCCAGTATTGCCCCGACTGTGGCTGCGGATGTGATCAAGAGACTGGTTTGCTTCCAATGCATCATATAACCTGAACGCCTTAGTTTATTCTATTTATATACAATCAGCTGGTGTAATTAATTCAAATGAAAACACTAATGACGTCCATGAATACATAAGGTCTTTTCGTCCTCAATAATCTTGCCTCTCTCTCCTCCACCAATGTTATTAATATCATTACCATTATTATTAGACTATCATTATTATTATTATTACTACTTTATCGACTATTATTACTATTACTATTATTATTATTATTATTATTATTATTACTATTATTATTATTATTGTTATTATTATTATTATTATTATTATTATTATTATTATTAAAATTTATTATTATTATTATTATTATTATTATTATTATTATTATTATTATTATTATTATTACTACTTTTACTATTATTATCATTACTGTCATCATTATTATTACCACTATTATTATTATTATTATTATTATTATTATTATTATTATTATTATTATTACTATTATTATTATCATTATCATTATTATTAGTATCATTATCATTATTATTACTATCGTTATTATTATTACTATCATTATTTTTATTACTATTATTATTAGTAGTAGTAATATTATCATCTTCAAACCTCACTTAGGCCTACGATATCTCATTTGACGCCTTCTAGTTCTTCAAATACAACTTCAAGACTATCTATATTACTTGATGTTCTAGTGTGTGTGTGTGTGTCACGCTGACGTGAGTTTCAACAGGGGATACTCGAAGCCTATGTCGATCTCAAAAAGGCGTTTGATTAATTGCATTGCGAGGCACTCTGGGATCTTCTGCGCCTCCGCAGGATTCCTGCAGAGATTATTGAACTACTATCTGGCCTGTATTCCGGGACTGAGTGCTGTGAAGTGTGGTGGCGTGTCCAGCTTCTTTCCTGTGCATACGGGAGTGAGACAGGGATACGTCCTTGTTCCATCACTTTTCAATACATGTATGGACTGGGTACTGGGAAGAGTTGTGGACCAAAGTCACTGTGGAGCATCTGTCGGCAACACC
>JAXIVD010002988.1:0-15000 GCA_036785275.1 Cancer borealis
TAAACCCTTGCCACAGCATTTGTAGCTGACAATGCCATTAGGAGTTGCTCTGAGTAGCCTGCTAGTGTTTGTTGTGGTTTGCTGCCAGTAGCCGAGGATGTAGTTGTCGTACTGGAAAAAATTAAGTGCGACACAAAATTATATTTTCTATACATTACATGGATTTGCCTATTGTTTGGTACATTCAAATGAAAGTATGTATCGGTATATGCCCATTGAGATTAGTAGAAAATGACAATTTGCTTGCCTTGATACAAATATAATTTAGCCACCCGGAAGTTAAGGGTTAAGAATATCATATGAAACTATGAATAGAGGCTTAAACGATGTCATATGCCGTCGGACATCATGAGATTAATAGACTTAAATTTCATACGCATCAATGTGCAATAATACACCTGTGTAAGCTTGTAAAACTTGCCCCAAAAAGTATTTATTTTCCGGCAAAAATTACAAAATCTGGCGCTGTCTGGTATCAAAATGCTCACTGCGAACAGGCTAATTGCCCGCCACAACTGAGCCTCGTCTTTTTCCTTTAGTATACGCTCCCATCTTCCCTCCTGGTTATCTTCAGGGACACGAGTTTCATATTTACTGTTACGGGCACACTCATGTATCACACCACAAAACTCATTGACCTCTATCTCAATGTTACCACCAAGCACAGGTTGACAACGTTGTGATACCGCGTTTACAAACTGATCAGGGTCAATGTTACTAAATTTGACTGGACATCTCAGTAAGTTACGAGTTTGTGCATTATGTAGTACAGCGTGGTCCCCTAATTGTGAGGCACGGGTTTCAAGGCTATGCAAGTTAATACAAGGTGCTTTGAATGTGACAAAAATAGGTGCATGATCCGAGGGCAACGTGACATCTTGGTTAACATTAAAATTACATACCTGTTTGATTATACGAGAAGACACTATACAAGCATCCAATTCCGATATCCACACTCTTCCTTGACGGTATGTCAGCTTGCTAGAGTACATCTTCTCATCATGACATAAGTTATTCACAATTAGCAGCTTCTCGTCAATACAAATACCAAGCAAAGCACTCGCATTATCATTAGGTTGAACCCGATCGGGAATATCACGATAGGAATACTGACCCAGATCCAGCGCAACTGGCAACTCATGCACCGAGTTGCCAAAACGAGCATTCATGTCGCCCATCACTATACAGCCATCATTGTTATCGTGACTGGTTTTAACTTTTTCCTGTATACTACTAAGCAAGGCATGATTAAAGTATGGAGAGTCTGAGGGTGGCACATAGCAAAAACCAAAAACCACACCCGGAACACATCTCAGCTTAAACCAAATCTGATCCACAATAGCGACATCTACTTCGGACAGCTGTAAGTCGAGACACTGCTTCACTAGAACACATGTCCCGCCTCGGTGCGGGTTACGCTGATCACGACTCACATACGATACATACCCAGGAAATGAGACAGGCAAGGGTGTCTTGATTTCATATAAACATATCACATCACAACCAAAAAAATTATTACTTACATACGATTTTTCTAATTTAGTTCTTATTCCATTTACATTCCATGATGCAATTTTGATATGGTTTTGTGGTCTTCTTAAAAAGAATGAAGATTCCACTTATCAATGACCACTTCATTTCTATATAGCTTACGTTCCTTTACATCTAGTCGAACGGTGCACCCTTGGTTCTCAGGACGCTCTTTTTCTGTTGTCTCCGCTGTGCGTAGCCGCCTCCATTCTTCTCTAATCACAGGGTGAACATCCTTTTTCACGTAAATCTTCCCCAAAACCCCATTCTGCTCCTTCAGCCTCCGCGTTTTTTTCCAAAATCTTATCTCTTGCTTCCTTAGTGGCGACGGTAACCAAGATCGGACGAGTTCGAGTGTTGCCAGGGTCAAGACGCCCCAGCCTCCGGTGGGAGCGAATGTCAGTTTCATCTTGGAGAGCTTCCCAGACCTTGCCAAGCTTGTCACGGTCTGTGGTGGCAATTGATCCAAGTCTCTCCTCCAAACGAGCTATGTTCCCAACATCAACGTCTGCGGCTGATAATATGGAGTCGATTAATTCATCTTTTGTGATGCTCTTAATTTGTGCTCTAGGCATCTTTCTCAATTCCGCCAGAGATCTTCCAGACATGATTCACTTGTTTATAATAGGGTTAGCAGGTGATCAGGTAAACAAGCAGGTAACCTTCGTCTGCTATAGAATCGTGTGCGCATGCGCCAACAGGGGCTGACGGTGCGCGAGGGGGTGGGCCAGGCAATGTCAAATTTTTTCTTCTTTATACAAAATCTGCACTCAAAACATACTCAATGAGGCCTTTGCATTGATCACTACAACTTCATGTACTTATCATGTCAGCCACAGAAGAGTAGGATCCCTGGGTGCGTTGGAATACGAGCGAAAAACGAGGAGCTCTCCACACACTCCCGGACTCCACCGCCCTCACACACACACACACATCTTGCTGCTACTGGTAAGGTGATCTGAATACGACGATAGATAGACATGTTGTGGGCTTAGGACGAGTGTGGAGGGTGCTGTAGTTTCAATACAGAATCAGCAGGATATACATTTCGAATAAATAAGATGAAAGTAAGATGTTTGAGATCATGACATTTGTTGAAATACATAACATTTACATTATTAATGTTGTTTTTAATATAACAGAAATCCACAAACAAGCATAATGATTGTAATATATAAGGGAATTTGTACTACATAGCGAGATGTTGGCTTCTACCTTAGGTGGAGTCAAGGGTGGAAGCGGTGCGAAATATACGGAGAAACCATGATATCTATTTCGAATAAATCTGAAGAAATTAAGATGTTTGAGATCATTTCAGTGCTTATAATTTAAAATATGTAAATAATATGTCGCTTTTAATAAAAAAACACAACTAAAAACAAGCATTAAGATTGAAATATATTAGGAAAATTGTGGCAACACCAACCAAGACATTTCTCCTTAAAATCGTGTTCGTGAAAACAAGGCAAGGCGTTCGAAGTTTGGCGACACATGTAAACGCCTTTAATATTGATATATACCTCCAATAAAACAGTGTATATATACGAGGAAGATAGTAAGCGGTAGAGAAATGTTGTAGAAATGTTACTGTAGGCACAGAATTGTATAATAGTGATGATGAATATAAAAAAACAAAGGAGATATATAACAGCAGCCTCTTCTCGGAATCTATTATTGATATATACCTCCAATAAAAACAGTGTATATATACGAGAAAGATAATAAGTGATAGAAAAATGTTTCAGAAATACTACTGTAGGCTTAAAATTGTATAATAATGGTGATGAATACCAGAAACGAAGGAGATACAACAGCAGCCTCTAACCGGGTTATTTATTTTCTTTGAATTTTGATATATACTCCCAAGAAAACAACTTACTTGTACGTGAAAGAGATTAAATGGTACAAAAATTCTGCATAAATGTTTGCAAAAATATGTATAACCGTAGCATATGAATAGTTAAATAAGATATCTCCAAAGTTTATTTTGGTTAAGGGGAAGCTCTACTCTACATTGATATACACAAATGATTCTGACACTCATTATCGTCCCAAATAAATAGTTAATAAGATATCCCCATTCCCCATCTTCTCCCAATAAACATGAGGACATGTGGGAATGTAAGGTTTTTTGGCCGGATGTAAAAGTAAAGTTTTACCCAAATCTAACCTAACCAGGAAAAGCCTATCGGCGCTACAGATTAGACATATATAAAAATAAGGGGTATTTCTTTACAACTACTGCTCCACCTCTTTAGTATATACATGAAGTCTTACATACTATACATCTGTGAAGGTTTTAGGGGGTGCTTACCATTATTTACCTCGCAAAACGTCTTTGAAGTTATGTTATGTTGGTTAAATTAGGTTAAGTTATGGTTAGGTTAAGGTTGTTAGGTTAGTTTGCAGTTATGTTATGGTTACGTTAAGTTAGGTTTGGTCCGGTTCAGTTAGGTTCGGTTACATAAGATTTTTACATTTTAATACCCAAACCCCCCAAAAAACTAATTTGCGAACCCTAACTTCCGGGTGATAAAATGTAAAAATCTTATATAATCGAACCTAACTGAACCTAACCATAACATAACCGTAACCTAACAACTTTAACATAACCATAACTTGACATAATCTAACCAACCTAACATAACCTATCATAATTTCAAATAAGTTTTGCGAGGTAAAAAATGGTGAGCACCGCCAGAAACCTTCACAGATATGTTGAGTACACTATGTATAGTATATTTATAATAAAGAGGTGGAGCAGTATTTGTAAAGAAATAATAGGTGTAACATTGTCAAGGTTAACCTTGAGGTTCATCAGACTTGAATTTACTTTTCAAGAATCTAATGGTGTTTTCAATAACACATATAGTTATATAAAGATTTCTTGGTAATTCTGGAGAATAAGTCCGTCACCCCGATTCTCCCCCCCTCCCGTCCAACAAGCTTGGGGGAGCCTGGGGAATCGGGGATTTTAGGGGGGGGGATGAAAATTAAGCGAAATATGGCCGTTCAAAATTGAAAAAATTGGAAAAAAAAAAAAAAAAAATCGAAATTTCCTAACCTAACAATCTAGCAGGGGTAGGCGCACGCCCTACTGCTAATCTAACCTAACCAGGGAGGGCTGCGCCCCCCCTGGACCCTACTGTTCGGACATTAACCTAACCTGACCTAGCAAGAGCTGCGCCCACCCTAGAATCCCCATAGGACACTAACCTAACATAACAAAGGACCTCCAAAATTATACCGTTATGACTTACCGGTGTGGTGTGGTGGTTGTTCAGGCGATGAAGGTGGGTAGAATTTCACGCCGAAATGCCTTCCTACGTATATCCAGCCGGCACTCCTTCCCACACTTTTCACAAAGTTTTTTTCAGGCACTAAACCATGTCTGACTAACAGTTTTAATAGCCCTTCACAGTCGTTAAAATATGTCCCACAAAAATCGCCATAAGACAAATAACATCCTTCACAAGACACTGGCAGGTGTAATCCACTGGACGCCATAGCAACAAGTGATCATGAATCTGTATCGATACACCAGACTTGTTCCTAAAACCAAACAAAAGCCTATCTGAGCCTAGTGTGGAAGGCTGTGATTGGTAGCGGCACGAATAGCACTGACGGGCGGCACCACGATTGGTGAATAGAATTCTATAGATATCATGAAATTCTTATATGCCATTACCCACAAATCACAGTCATAAACAAAAGAAAATCAGTTCAGTGTTTACTTTACACAGGGAGGGAGCTCGCTGGACTTAGAAACTGGTGAGGGTCGCCACACTTTCGAGTGCTATTACGGCCAAACTAGAAGTGAGCACCTCATTTTTTTAACGTTTCTGGAACCACTACCGAGTCTTCTAACTGATATGTGCGTTTCGTGTTTGTACGTGACACGGACCTATTCTCCAGTTTAACCGATTTCTTATTGTACAATAAGCAGGTTGGTGATAATTAGGGATGCAACTCTCACCCTAAATGCATCAGGAAATGAAAATTGTAACTCTCAACACTTCCTCAGAGAAGTGACTAGTGTGACGGCTGGGCCTCTCATTGTTATTATTTTGATCCAGCGAATCCAAAACAGATTCTGCTGTTCTATTTGCACCCAATTAGTCCAAAACAGATTCGGATTCAGAGCAGAATCCGGAGTAGATTATTGAGAACAAATAGAAGAGGCTTATATAATGACAATAATAATGTTATAATCAATATTTCCTTATATAATGGAAATACTGGTAATAGGTTATAATCTATATAGCTTCAAATAATAATAATAGTCTGTAATTAATATATTGTTTTTAAATTATGATATAATGTTCAACCGTTTGCGCACAATGACGTCATCAAATACTGGTAACATCAAATACTGGTAACAAAGCTATTATTGTCGTCTTTACATACCGGCTGTATTGTTCTAATACTATTTTTGAACAATTATTTGCAATATTATGGTGAATGAAAAATGGGTTTTAATGAAAAATTATGAAGAATTTATCGCTATAATCTAAAAAAATATTTGAGTTATAGCAATAAATTCTTCATATTATTTTAATTTTCTTTGAAGACGAAAAACTGAAAAACATTTATTTTGGTTGGCTTAAGTAAAATGATACTGAATCTTTAAAAAATTGAAAATACAATAGTTTTATTTCGTTCTAGAATATTTTAGGTGAAAAGAAATATTTTTTGCCACCAATACAAATATGATGTATGCAATTTTAAGGCATATTGCTATCAAATTATTTGTAAAATTAGGTGATATCAATTAATGCCGAAAACATGAAAACCTGTTATAGTTCTTATTTTTGCACAAACGAATGAAAATAATTAATAAGGGCCATCAAAAAATCTATAAATTGGTAAGTAATCGTTTTATGGCGCCGACGTACCACTCAGAGTGCGTTAATAGTGTAATTATAAGGGTATTACCCTAAAACTAAACATAATATGGCGGCCGGCGACCGTATATATTGAGATCACTGGATGCAGTTGCCAGATGTCGCCAGAACGAAACAATCTGAATTATGCGCCACCACTTCTTTGGACGACTGTACATTATGTATGAGTGGTATTGTGAAACTCATCTTGTAAGTTGTGTTGTGTAAATTATAACAAATTTCAGAAGTTATATCTATATAATTTTCTTTGTTAAGTTATCAATATGCCACAAAATTATTAATGATATATATGTACCGATTCGGTTATTGATTACACCTCTCATATGCTGCCACCAAAGGAAGTATAATTGTATTATCGACACTGTCACCACTACCACCACTATCTACTATTACTACTATCAGATCTTTTCCCTGGGGCCGATGAGAGAAAATAAAAGAAAATAATAAAACAAATAAATGAACAGAATATATAAGAAACGCACTTGCTATATCCGTGGTGGTGCTCTTACAAAACAACTTATACTACCAACCACGACACTTTACACTGCACAAACAAAAAGAAACATACCCAACATATAAATACACATGAAAATATTACTAGCTAAACCCTACCTAATTACGTGAGGGGAACTGATGGAAAAGTAGCCAAAATACACTCACGGCAATAATGTTTACGTGTCATTCTGTTCTTGTTCTGTCATCGTCCACAGCTACAGGTAAGACTCCCCGGCAGCCTTCGGCACTCAGTCAGAAGCCTGACGAGAGAAGACAGTCGTGTGCTGATCCTCTCGGGAGCTATGTCCGGGAGGACAGCTTTATATTAGACACTAATATTAACAGGGAGGTTTTTCACGTGTTTGTCAAGTCCCTAGAACCACGAATTCCTTACCTGTCTGGAGTGGAGTCTAGAACACTAGTGACTGAGTTTCACTCAGCTACCTGTATTTATACCGCTCACTTTCAGTGACGTCACGAGTTTTCCCATCATCCTTCATCTACTTGTCCCTATTCTAACAATAACAAGGTGTTTAATGGTAGTACGAGTGTGAAGAATATGAGGATTTAACCTGTGATTCCGTAAAGGAATCACCGTAATGATAGTTGGACAGTCGCGCTCTGTACACGGCTTTCCTCTAAAAAAAAATAAATCCTCGTATTCTCACACTCCTAAGATCACGAAGGTTTACAATAATCAACGTTCGACGAAAACGGTCTTCTTCCGTATCTTTGGGTGTCCACGTTTCCACACTCCTTTTCTCTCTTCCTTTACTCTCATCCGTCTTGGCAAGACTCCGGGTCAGACGTGACCCGACCTCCTGGTCGGAACCGGTGAAGCCAACTCCCAACCAGTCCTGGCAAACTGAGCAGGGTGATGATCCTCGACAGGGTTTCACCAAAGCCTTCATCCGTGGGGGGTGAACTTCCAGTCATTTTCCTGGGCACTACAAAGCCCCCAGGACTGCAGTGATCTCTGCTTCAGCTGCGGGACTAGTTTACCAGCTCGGCATCTCCTCGCCGCTGCAAAAGAGTTTTTATAGGCAGTAACTAGGTTCCTTTAACCACCCAGGGGTCTACTTACTACCATCTCTCCCTCTCAACACTCCTCTAGGAATTCCTCACAGGCCTTCGGGCTCTGCGTGGTTCCTCCGTGTCATCCTCATCCTCGAAAGGCAACACGATCTCGCTCATGTCGAATATAGAACCTCCATCACCCACAACTCGTGTTAACTTCTCCGCGGCACGGTGGATTGTGTCGCCGCTGACAGTGAGGTGGTGGTTGTAGTAGTGACTGCCTCGTCAACCCTCGAAGTGTACTCTTTTCTAGTTTGGGAAGGACGCCCGGCGATCCGAAGACCGCGATTCACTTAACGACCTGGGATCCCGTGCCCGCAGAGGAGACTCTGAGCGCATCAGAACTAACATTATCACTAACACTAAAAAAAAGGAAAACACAATGTATCATTATTCACACTACGTAAATATCCTAATCACCAATCACCAATCACTACCCTGTAAGAGAATAAAAAAAAATAATTGGAGGAGGGGCTAATTACCTACTTAACTAGCACAAAGTAGCATTGCGTAGCGTCCTTCGGATAACGTGGGCTGATGCGTAATTTACACAGATCCCACCCCGCTGCTACCACTGTACCGATCCGGTTATTGATTATACCTCTCATATGCTGCCACCAAAGGAAGTATAATTGTATTATCGACACTGTCACCACTACCATCACTATCTACTATTACTACTATCAAGTCCTTTCCCTGGGGCCGATGAGAGAAAAGAAAAGAAAAGAATAAAATAAATAAATGAACAGACTTTAATTAGTAATAAATAAGAAACCCACTTGCTATATCCGTGGTGGTGCTCTTACAAAACAACTTATCCTACCAACCACGACACTTTACACTGCACAAACAAAAAGAAACATACTCAACATATAAATACACATGAAAATATTACTAGCTAAACCCTACCTAATTACGTGAGGGGAACTGATGGAAAAGTAGCCAAAATACACTCACGGCAATAATGTTTACGTGTCACTCTGTTCTTGTTCTGTCGTCGTCCACAGCTACAGGCAAGACTCCCCGGCAGCCTTCGGCACTCAGTCAGAAGCCTGACGAGAGAAGACAGTCGTGTGCTGATCCTCTCGGGAGCTATGTCAGGGAGGACAGTTTTATATTAGACACTAATATTAACAAAGAAGGTTTTTCGTGTTTGTCAAATCCCTAAAACCACGAATTCCTTACCTGTCTGGAGTGGAGTCTAGAACACTAGTGACTGAGTTTCACTCAGCTACCTGTATATATAACGCTCACTTTCAGTGACGTCACGAGTTTTTCCATCATCCCTCATCTAGTTGTCCCTACTCTAACAATAACAAGGTGTTTAATGGTAGTACGAGTGTGAAGAATATGAGGATTTAACCTGTGATTCCGTAAAGGAATCACCGTAATGATAGTTGGACAGCCGCGCTCTGTATATATATATATATATATATATATATATATATATATATATATATATATATATATATATATATATATATATATATATATATATATATATATATATATATATTGTTACGGTCACACCGCAGGACATGGTTCTTATGCCCTAGTGCCGCTATTGTCAGCTTATGAACAACCCAGTCACAACCACGGGCGTGTACGAACTGTTGTGCTGATGTTTATACGTCCTTTTAACCCACAAAAGGAAAGTCGACCATCCCGTAGGATTAGTTTTCTCCGAGGGCCACTCGCCGGCGGCTGGACAACTAGGCTATAAACAAGATGTGCCCGGTTAAGGAATCTGTGCACTCTTAGCCCCCAAACACAGCACCTACAGCCACCCCGTTAACGTTAAGAGGTCGCCAGTCCTTTTTACTCTCCAAAGAACAAGGAATCTCCCAGTAGTAACCCCCTTCTCCTCCTTACATTCTAAAAAGAGTTACAGCGAGCACTAGATTACAGTGCCTAGACAAGGAGCTATCGCTCCAACCAGAATACCGCCCACAAGGTGTCTTTCCACCCACTTCTGGTTGAACAATATCCCCTCTCGATTCAACTAACACCCTGCAAAGCAGTCTCCTGCGCAGGGACTCTGTACAGTGCATTATATGAGTCGTAATAAACAAACACTAAGACGGGATTACTCCTCGCCTGTGTTATCAAACAAGAGGCCCCAGATAATGGGGTCTTGATTACAACGAAGACAACGAAGACAACGCAGACAACGCAGAAACTACTTCCCAAGACTCAAACCCCGATAATATCCAGAACCTTCTTATGAGAACTTTCTGGACACTGGATCCTTAGGTGGAATTACCTCAGGCGAGATGTTAATTATACAGCCACACACTCTCTTTTCACTGCTCTGGCTTGTAACCGTTTCCTCTACAGACAGGCCCGTACTGCCTAGCTACACAAATATATCCCTTATCCAACAGGCCATTCGTAAAACCCACTCCCTTAAATATGAGGAGGTTACAGACAAAATAGTGCCAATTTGTGGGGAGCTCAGAGGGTGAGGTGTGATCTTAAGAGGCTGCACGAGGCTAACTAAAACTCACTAACACACACAGCGCCCAGCTCCCGCAAGTGTTGCCATATAGTGCTCTTCGGCCGGCCCCCCCTCTCTCTCGCCCCGCGCTCTCCCTGCATAGCCCAGGAAACACTTTGTTTCACTAAATCATTACAGGCCATAGAGGCGACGTAGGACGATAACAAACATACCAGAGGAAACAGGAAAGATTATGCTACAAGGTAGGTCACCTTGCAACGCAAAGAGGAAAAAAGGAAAGACAGGAAAATTAGGAGAAAGAAGAAATGGGAATCAAGTAACGCCGAGCAACAGAAGCTCGCATTAAATCTCTCTGGCAACTCGCCGCCATCCCAGCTGCGTGACCTTGAGATAACTCCCGCATTTTCTCCCTTCCCGCCACGGCTGCTCTCTGTCTGTCACGTGGCGACGCCGACACAAAAGACGTAACGCTCTTCCATATCACGTAGACTTGTCTCTAACACTTCCCGCTCTTTCTCGTCACACATCCCTACGGACGTTGCAAGCATATACTGTTAATGATGCCTAGCATATCTTTCTACTGCTTCTCCTCAGAGAAGCTTTAATCTTCTTCCACTGGGCCGGACTCTTATCCTCTCCAGCCGACACTACTCTCACGGGCAGAGACCGCAACAAGTGTCACAACCTTAGCGTAGCTTTCTTCCTTACCAGCCTCTTCCTCTTCTTCCTTCTCAGAGAATCTTCATTCCTCTGCTGTGCCTGATTCTCGTCTTCTCTGGCCGAGAGTACTCTCACGGGCGGGTCCCACAACACGACCCTCCTTAAAGGAAAAATTTTGTAAGTCTTACAGACTTGGAAAATTTTAAAGCAGCAAGAGTGACTCCCTGGCCCGCAACAAGCAGTCGGCCACAATCTTGTCTGCCCCATCAGCCACAAAACAGGCCATCTTCCCAGCACGGTCCGTGAAAGGAACCTGCCACTAGCCCTGTTACCAAGTACACCTTTCCCACGGCCACGTCCTCTCCCACGGCCATGTCCACTCCCACGGCCAGAGGACTCAGCAAAATGGAAAACAATAGGATGCAGAAACTTCTTGCTCCCATGATGTACCTCGTCTTCTCCAGCGAGGGTCGCACCTTCCTCGGGGACCTTCTCTGGTATTCCTGCAGAAGTGTCAAGCTGTTCCGTTGGGGTGGCGTTCAGCTGCTCCTCAATCTGGTCTCGGTCAGAGCCCCAGTTGAAACACTCAGAGCCTTCACGCTTGCCCATGGGCTTCACCCCGGTGGTAGCCACTTCACTCTGACAGTCAAAGAGCAGCACACCGTACTGCCCCCAGCACTCTGCGGGGACCACAAGTTTCGAACCAAGAACCTCGGTGGCCTCCTCCCCTGGTGCAAAACTACGATACTTGGCCTTCTGGTCGTAGTAACCCTTCATTTTCTTCTGCGCTGCTCCGAGATGGTGCTGAGCCACCTCCAGCGCATTCACCAGTCGTTCCCGCGTCCTTAACACGCTCTTCAGGAGAGACTCTGGGCGGTCAGAGTGGGGAGCACACCAGGCTTCCCGCACTAAGTCCAAAGGACCGCGCACCCGGTGCCCAAACACCAACTGATTTGGGGAAAACCCTAAGGACTCGGTAGGAGCTTCCCTCACAGCAAACAAGACATAGGGAACCGTCTCGTCCCAGTCTTTCTCTCGTTCCAAGCAGAACGCCCGGAGCATCGTCTTTAGCGTCTGGTGGTGTCGCTCTAATGCTCCCTGCGACTGGGGATGATAAGCACTAGAAAGAACGTGCTTGATCCCCCACTCGGTCATAGTTTTCTCGAACAACTTCAAGGTGAAGTTGGTCCCTCAATCGGACTGAATCTCGGGAGTTAAACCAAAATGGGTAAAAAAGTTGAGGAGGGCCTTAAGCACAACTCGTGCGTGGGTGCTCCTCACCGGTATAGCTTTTGGATACCGAGTAGTTACATCCATAATGGTCAATAAGTACTTATGACCGGCCTTAGTAGTAGGGAGGGGCCCCACCATGTCAATCAGAACCCTGGTAAAAGGAGGATCCACAGCGGGGATAGGGTGCAGGGGTGCAACAGGGGGAGTTTGGTTGGGTTTGCCCACCATCTGACAAGTGTGATAACTCTTCAACAACTCCGTAATATCTCCGGCCATGCCAGGCCACCAGAAGTTGGCCCGCAAGCGGGCGAGAGTTTTGTGGACACCCAGGTGTACAGCCATAGGTCCCTCATGTGCCAACAGCACCCGGGCCTCCCTCAACTCTCGAGGCACTACCACCTGTAGTACTTCGCTTCCGTCACTCTCCCTCGACCTGCGGTGTAACACCCCCCTCTGCATCAGAAACTCCTTTACTCCCCTTATCTCCTTTCCCACCTTAGCAAAACAAGGGGCCAATTCTGGGTCCCCTTTCTGTCCGTTGATGGGCAACGCCGGCTCAATGCAAGTAAGATCGGGCGGGACCACAGGATCTGTCGGAAGGGGCGGTGCCGACACCCTGGTTCCGTCCCGGGGCCTGAGGCGTGGCGTGGACTCATCCGCCACTTCCTCATCGGCCAAAGTGAGTGGGCCCTCCAGGTGGGCCTCACCCGTTAGACAGTCACCAGACAAGGGAACAGGCTGTTCCTTGCCTCCGGTACACTCCGCAGGGGTGGAAGCCTCCAACTCCCCCGCAGAGTTGGAAGTCTCCCCTCCCTCGGAGGTGACCCCCAACAAACTGTCCGACATATGAGGCTGAGGCTCGAACTGAGTACCGAGACCCACAGCCTCACAACCAGGAAACACCACCGCGTGGGTGCTTTCTCCGAGGTACCCCGCAGAGTGAGGAATACCAGCACAAGATTCCTCTACCCTCAACACTCCTTCCTCACCCTCGGCGACAACCTCTGCCGAGTCAGGTGCTTCTATGGGTGGCTCTGCACTACGGCAGTCAGCCCCCACACCTTGACTCACTGGAGAACCCGGCTCTGGCTCATCCAGTTCAGAAACACTGCACTCTTTTGACGGTGACTCTGCAGTATCGCAGTCAGCCCCTAGAAAAGCAGCCGGTGCCACCCGTCTAGCCTGAGACCGGGTGACAACACCAACAACTTCCTCCTCACTGCCCTCCAACAACGGTGACCCTGCCTTCTCGCAGTCGGCCCCAAGAGCGGCAGCTTCTTCCTCACCACTGTTCTCCTTTTCCGGTAGCCCTGCTCTATCGCAGTCGGCCCCAGGAGCAACAGCCTGCGTCACCCTCTTGGTCTGCGACCGGGTGACAACAGCAACAGGGTCGAGCATACTATGCCCCGACTCCTCAGAGGCCTCATCTCCCGTAGGGGTGGGCACCCAAACTCTCCCTCCAGCTAGGTCATTCCCTAGCAGGAAATCAACACCTGCCACAGGCAGTTGTTCCGCCACTGCCACTTGAGCTGTAGTGGTTATCAGTGGGCACGACAGCTTCAATTCAGCCGTCACAAACTTCTCGACAGCATTGAGGCCCCTACACAACACTGCCTTCGAAGAAGTCACCTTACCCCCGGTGACATTGCGGCACACAGACTGTTGTGCGCCAGTGTCTCGTAAGACGGTGACAGGATACTTGTTCCCGTCAATCTCAACAGTGCCCCCACACAGAAATGGGCGACACCAGTCCAGCTCCGAGTCAGCTGGAGTCACAGAAGCTACAACAGGGGGGGAAACAAGTGAGTCTGACTGAATCCCCTCCTCACAATCCAACTGAGACCCATCAAGAGCCTTCTTCCCTTCATGAACATTATGAGCGAGCAGTCTCTCCTCACGGCCCTGGTCAGGCCACACCAGCAAGACAACTGGTTTCTGGGGTGTTTTGGAGGGGCCCGCTGTCACAAGCTTGGGGCATTGAGATCGAAAATGCCCCTTGGCATGGCAGTTATAGCACGTGGGTTGGTTATCGTACTTCGGGGTACTAAAAGTCATCTTCCCTCCTGACCCTCCCTTTGATCCTGAAGGGGCAGCGGGGGATTGAGACTTACCAAACCCGCTCTTATTGCCAAAACCTTGGCTGCGGGGAGGGGAACGTGGAGCACCAGAACTAGCACTGCCACCGCCGCCTGGCCCTCCCTCCTTGAATCCATCTCCAGCACGAGGCTCCGAGCGATGGGCTAACACATAGTTGTCAGCCCAAGTGGCAGCCTCCTTCAGCGTCTTAAAACGCTTCTCCCGCAGGAGAGGCACCAGTTCCTTATCAGCAGCATTTATGAACTGCTCCATCACCATAAGATCTTTCAGGTCGCGAAGAGTATCCACTCCCTCACTCATAATCCATCTCTTAATTGCCTGCTCAAAATGGTGGGCACACTCGAGGTAAGAATCTCCGGGTCTTTTCTTCCCACCTCGGAACTTTAGGCGATAGGCTTCAGGCCGCAGCTCGTAAGCCCTGAAGATGTCAGCCTTAAATTCCTCATAGCTTTCCAAATCTTCCACAGACATATTGTCGTAGGCCTCCAATGCTCTACCTTTCAGCTTATTGGCCACGAGGCCAACCCACCTTTCTCTCGGCCATCC